>CAMXCT020001918.1:92468-119968 GCA_947184155.2 Cladocopium goreaui | reverse complement strand
CGCTTTCTCAGCTGCCGCCGAGACCTCTTCGATTTTTATGCCAACGTCATGGAAACTTGATTGGTGAAGGTAAACCCGTTTTGTGAGTTGGTTTTGTTACCCACTTTGATGGGAGTATATAATACCAAAAACTATTATCCAGTTTAATTGTGTTTTTTTCTTGCACTTTGCGGGGTTTCTTCTTTCCCATTCCGATAAAGATACCTTATCTCCTATGTTATTATTTGGTTTACGTTTTTCTCACTTTGATGGGGGGCAATATACTACTGCTATACTACTATCCAGCTTAAACATTATGTGTTTTGCCACAAGTGGCAGGGAAAACTTTGCTCCCAGCTGAAGTATTACATACATATAGAGATACATGCTGTAATATTACTCGGGATTGTAAGATGTAATATGCATGATACACAAGAGTTGTAGATACATACAATATCCGTATGACTGTCTATCTTATCTTACCTATTTTTTTTGTTTAATCTACATCTACATCTATATGGGGTTTCTTAAATGGGGGTTCCCCAAGTGACCATAGGCTTCAATACTAAAATGGTCTAATGACTTGGATGATTTGGGGTACCCCTATTTTAAGACACCTCCATATCTACAATGTATTGTATACCCTCTGCTAAACCAACAAATTGCTATTGAACATGGTCATAGAAATAGTTGATTTACCCATTATAGCTATGATGGTTTTCCACAGCAAACTGTTAGTTTACCACAGGGTATATTCCATTCAATCCCCTATGATGCTTCATATATATCCTAATCAAATAATAGTTGATTTACCCATAAAAAATGGTGATTTTACATCATTTTTTGTACCAGAGGCTATGTATCACACAGGACAGCTTGGGCAAGAGTGATCCACCCATTCGCGCGCCCCTGGCGCTGGAAGACGGTTTCGGCAGCCTGGGCAGCGGCTCAAATTTCATGACGCCTGGCGTTAATGGCATGTGGCTGCATGAATGGTTATGGTTAAATAGTTTGATACCCCATAAACCATCATAAACCATAGTTATTATATATTTACCCTCTGGTAAACATACAAAAAACGATGGAAAGATCCACCATTTTCTAGCTGGCAATGTTTCAACTATTTCGGTTGATCTTGAAAAATATGCGGATGTTTTTCTTGCAACCAACGCTGGGGAGTTAAGCATGAACATATTGGGAGTATAATTGACAAATTATAATTTTGAACATCCAAGAATTTGGATACCAGAAACAACTCTGGAAAACATGCTGGTTTTAAGAAGCAAGACAACGAGAATACATCTATTCAATGGGAGAAATCCATGAATAGATTGAAAATCTGGGGACTTAACCCCATCGGTGGTAAACCAAGGAAGGTGCTCTCGATGATTCCCATTTCCAGCTTTGCCAAAGAGAAACTGAAGGAGGGGGATGGGTGGATTATGGGCCATTTGCGGATAAGATGGATAAGTACTTTCTAAGTGATCCAGGTAGATTCATGTCAGTTATGTGTTTTTTGATAGATAAGATGTGGGTGTATTGGATGAATTAATGCATATTTCACGTTTTACATGGCTTGTCTTTGCGAAAAAGAAGCCGAAGAAGTCGCTGGACAAAAACGTGGGACCCAAACATGGTAAGTGATGATCAACTGCACAACAATGGGTACAAACCAGTCATGTTACATCAAAAAAAAGATAGTTTGTCTGAATTCGTGGGAAATTCCATGGGAAATTCCATCATCGCTGATCCAGTTGATCCTCCAGGAGTGGGGAGAAAAGAATCAGCTGATCTTGAGCATTCACTGGTACCCCAGCGGTGGCACGCTGGGGCATTTGGCGAAAGTCACGGTGGAACAGTACGTGGCGATGGGGAAGAAAGAGTCGGCCGAACTGATGGCGTCGTCTCCCATTTGGGTCTCGGAATTCTGTAGCTGGGTGAAACAAGGGAGATGTCGGAGATGTCAAATTGGGACGGAATGTGGTTCTGATGATATTTTTTTGGGGGGGATGTAGTGGTTTTCGTACCTGGGGTATATCCAATATGATCATATGGTATCTATAATTTTGTAAATACTACAAAGTAAGAGATCTAAGATAACTACGGGTTACGGTAGCTACATCGAACTAGTCAATGGGGTTCTCTTTGACGAACTAGTCGCTAACTACTTCCGGGGTGCAGTTCGGGCATTTTGGGTGGATGTTTTTTGGTGGGATATTTTGCGGGCACGTAGTAAATGGTTATATCTTGGGGGGATCAATGAAGACTTTTTCAATCTAGATATTTGATGGTGGATATCATGGGAGAACATGTTTCTGCGGATATAATGGGAATGTAGTGGGATACAATGGTGATTTCATGGGAATGTTATTCAATTTTGTCAAAAAAAGAGGGACCGCAGGGAACCGAAAACCTGAACATGACCAAAAAAGACATGTTTTTCGCATTCTTTTTAGTGGGCTGGTATTTGCATTGACCGGTGTAAAGTATGGCTTTGTTACGAGCAAAACGTCTATGTTGAGCCTAGGTTGGGCCCTTGTTGGGCTAGCCTTTAGCATGTGCTTTGCACCATTTGGACCCATGTTGAACCTATATTACTCCTATGTTGGGCTTCTCGTTGAGCCTATGTGGCTGATGTTATTGCAATGTTTGGCCTATGCTGGGCCTATATTTGGCAGTCTTGAAAAAACATAGCATTCCAGAGCAAAAATGTCCGCCCCAAACTAAAATGTACAACGTGTGCGCCTTCGATGCAGGTGGATTTGGGATCGCAAGATGGTTGGTGAATGGTTATGCTACAATATGGTATGAATAGGGTATATACACCAATAACTGACACAATCATGTATCATTAAAATCGGCGAATTGGCCCTTTGATTCGCGTATTTTCGAGTGATTTTTTTTCAACATATGTTCATACATTGAAACCAACAGAACTGGAATGAACTTATGCCCACCAGAGCTTTACACAGCATTTTCAGGCTTGTTGTTGACCTTAAGCCAGGTATGCTTCTTCCAGAACATACGGCCAAGTATCTGGCCGAGTTTACCAATGCTGGTTCACCCTGCACCACCTACTGGCAGTATACGGACACACAGTACACGCAGAGCTTCGGTTGGTACAAATATCCACCTGAGGTGGGGCGGAGAAGCGTTTTTTCGCGGAGATTTTTTCATGGGGAAAGAAGTGGGATGGGATGGGGACATATACATAATGACCATGGGGCCCCTGTTCGATAGCGTTCAGTTGCCTAAAAAGAGTGGTTTAACTATGATTTATGGTAGATATAAGTACAGTTCATGGGGGTTATTTCATGGTATAACCAACGTTCACATCACTGGGGGGCCCCATCCTGTAACCAAAAATCGGGACAGTGGAGATTTAAGCATCCAGGAAGCAACTTTCGATGGTGATTTACCCATGGATTTGGACTTCAAGGACTCAATCATCAAACACTTTCGGATGCAATGATGATATGGATCCGAAAGAATAACAAACTTTTTTTTTAATGGGGATAACCAGCAATCTGACGTTTGGCTTTGTCAACAAAATGGGTTGTATATGCCAAGTTATGGCTATTCTAATATGTTGATGGGTAAACCGCAGTGGTTCTTGCTATGTTTTGGGGATGAACATTCCGCTATACCAGCTATTTCGCTGTTCACCACCAGGATATTGATGAATAGCCATATTTTGTAGGTGTGTCCTTAATCAACATTTGTAACCCGATCCCTTGAAGATAAATTGCTCCCCAAATGAAACCCTGAAAAAAACTGGATATCTTCATTTGGGCTTCCATATTGGGGCTACATTTTCATGGGATTGGTTTTTTCAGGCCCCAAACACACCAACTGGACACATTGATTGAAATGGGGTGCATATGTTCCACTTAAGCCATGTATAGCTGGGATGCACATCCAACTAGATGCACTGATCCCCTCATGATAATCTATCATTGTCTCAACGTGGCAAGAAATAATGTTCAAAACATGAGAAATTTCAGGAAACAATGATAGATTATAATGAGGGGATCAGTCCATGTTTATCAAAAGGTCATCAAAACGAAGGACCTGTGGAGGATTTCCGGATTCCCATGGCAGGTGAAGCAGTATGGTGATCCGGTGGACGTGCTTGGAATTGTCAACGAGAAGGCGGGATCCGTTGACGAAAAAAAACATAGGTGTCTGTATCTGTGGCTATATCTAGATCTATCTTTGTCTATCTATCTAGAATCTAGAATCTAAATATATATATACATATATATGTGTATATTATATGTATTTAACAATAGTAATAATATAATAATAATAACTATATATATATATGTGTACACATTGTACATAGTTATATCATTGTATATCTATATAGTTACATAGGTATTCCATTTTTGGGGGAGTTCAACATTACTTGACATTGCTGGTTGACCCTCCAAGCCCCGTGCCAAACACCTGTCCCGTTTGGAAAATTGTCTACAAAAATATGGTCAAAATGGTGTTTTGTTTTCCATATGTTGAATTACTGGAGGATAGTATCTTCAGCAGTTCGTAGCTCAGTTTAGTTTTTAGGTTGTAACGTTGCTGGAAATCCATACGATGATTTGTGTACAGGCTCTGAATTCATAAGGGCCCGCCCAATCATAGAGTACCTCAAAATCCAGCAGTTGTATCATCATCTGTTTTCAAGATGGCCAGTTTTGGGCATACCCCATTCAATGGGATCTAATCACAAATGGTCAGATCCCAATAATGGCCCGCAAAAAAAAGATTGGCTCAAACATTTGCTCATTGGTGGTATGATTCCAAGGGAATTTCATGATTTTTGCTGTTAGATCTCGATGTTTGATGGTGAAATCCCCATACCCTCCAGTAAACTAACATAGCTATGGAAAATAGTCCATTCAGTTTAAGGTAAAATGATGATGTTCAATAGTTGTGTTAGTTTACCAGAGGCTATATTCCATTGAATCCCTATTATGTCCCCGTAATGGTTCATATAATATATATATATATATATCAAAAAATCCAGTAGATTCCCATAGAAGATCATCATTTTTTCCGTTGATATTCTCATTAAGTCCATCCCAGGCCTGGGCCGCATATGAACCCACCGTGGCAGATGGCACCTACTGGGGTGCACAGGTGGCGATGTGTTCAAGGAAGTCATGAGAGTTTTTCCAGGAATTATGGGATAATGATGGGAAATATCATTGGGATCCCTTAGTTATCTCATTATCATTGAGAGTATTTATCAGTTATATGCAGTGATGGGATAACTAAGGGACGATCATCGATCATTGTATTGAATTATGGGAGGATCATCGGGATAATCATGGGATCCGGTGGGATGATGGAGAAATGATGACCCCTTTTTCCAGATGGTTGCTGACCAAGATGGTATGCATGGCATTGTTACATGGATAAAACACAGTTATATGTATATATATATGCAGATAATTATTGTGTAGCTTATTTGTCAGGTATTCCAACAAATATTGCTGGTTCGATTACTTTGGGCCTTGCGCTTTCCCCTGCAGATTACTGGTTCTGGTGGCGGACAAACTGGCGTTCTGTCCAAAGTGAAGTAATGACAGGCCCATGAAAGAATTCATATTCGATGAAGCTCAAAGAAACGGCTTTTCGGCGCATCAAGTTTGGTTTTAAGAAATCAACTACTGGATTCCTGCTGGATTGGCATTTTCTTGCAACGATCTCGAGAGGAACCGCCGCTTCATATTCGATGAGAATGTGCTGTTTTTTAAATGTTGGGAGAAGGCAATTGTGCAGTGGCGTTAAATTTGGATTCAAGAATTGGAAAGTGACGACTGGGTGAACAAACCTATTTAAGCATGAAGCCTGCAGAAATTGTAGTTGGAACCCTAGTCAAAGTGGGATATGAATAGGTAGAACTGGTATAGACCCATCATCGTTTACTCTCTGAAACCGATTCCTCTTCACTTGTACAGCCTTCCTCAATGTGGGATTGCCCAGTTTACAGATTGACTTGCGCGCGGTGAGCATCAGAAAAAGATGAGACTTGAATTGTGATCTTGGAATTGGAATTGTCCGGATGAAGAACTGGCATAGAATAGGGAATCTTACATCATCCCAGGGCTAGAACCAAGAATAAACCAACCTATAGGGAATCGTTTCGTATCGGGGTTCCCTCGTTTGTCCACTTATTTCTCATATACCTACCCAAGATGTTGCGGACACAACACCATTATCTTTGTGGCAAAAACCACCGCTGCGGTTGGAAAGTTTTGGAACGAATTTGGAGGCATAGATCGTCGCCGTAGCCTGAGACAGACATACCCATACTCGTTGCGCTTGGCCGACCAAGACTATGGCTCAAGGTGTTCGCTGTTGACATGATCCGTTGGGTATAAGGTACGAAGAGTCCTGCTGATGTCTGTCGGTCCTGCTTATGTGGGTTCTTCAGCCAGTGGCTCAGCTAGTGGCTCCAACTGGCTTGATCTTCGTGTGGTGTGCTTGAATGGTGAAGGATGCATTCTGACTCTCAATCCTTCCACCATGGGCTGGGAAGTTCGCAAGATGGTCGCAGAGATAATTCCAAGGAAACGCGTGCAGCCTGGGCTTCACCACCTTGCTGCGCCATTGATGCTCGACAGAACGTTGCAAGAGCAAGGCATTGTGGGGACTGATACTATCCTGCACTTACATTCCAGCAGTTTTTGGGGCTGCATGGAATTCTGTCCACGGATTCCCAATCTTGGAGGATGACTTTGCATTGGAAGGGGTGACTGGGATAGAAGCAAGCACCTACGGTGAATATTTACTTCATCTTCCGAGAGTCTTGAAAGTCTGACTTTTGGTGACCGGTTCAACCAGGGTCTTGAACAAGTGACGTTGCCAAAGAATCTTCGAAGCTTGACGTTCGGTTGCGATTTCAACCAGAGTCTGGCACAGGTGGCATTGCCAAACAGCCTGCGAAACCTCCCGTTCGGTTCAGATTTTAATGAGAGTCTGGAACGTGTGACGCTGCCAGATGGTCTCCAAAGCTTGACTTTTGGTTCTGGGTTCAAACAGAGCCTTGAACGCGTGATTTTGCCAAGCAATCTGCAAAGCTTGAACTTTGGTGCCAGGTTCAACCAAAGTCTCGAACGAGTAATCTTGGGCGACGCTCTACAGAGCTTGACCTTTGGTGACAGGTTTAACCGACGCCTTTGTAACGTTGCCAAGTAATTTGCTCCATTTGACTTTTGGTGATGACTACAACCAGAGCCTTAAACTTAAACGAGTCTCGTTTCCAAAGAACTTGCAAAGTTTGACTTTCGGTTCCGGTTTTAACCAGAGCCTCGAACATGTGACCTTACCAGGCAGTTTGCAAAGCCGGGCTTTTGGCTGGAGGTTTAACCAAAGCCTAGAGCGGGTGGCTTTGCCCAGCAATCTGAAAAGTTTGACACTTGGTAACCAGAGCCTTGAAGCAGTCATGTTGCCCAGCAATCTGCAGAACTTGACTTTCGGTTTGATGTTCGATCAGGGCCTTGAAGGGGTGATCCTGCCAAGCAATCTGCGAAGCTTGGAATTTGGTGAAATGTTCAACCAGAGCCTTGACGGAGTAGCCTTGCCAAGCAATCTCAAGGACTTAGAATTTGGCGCAGCATTCAACCAGGACCAGGAAAGAGTGACCTTGCCCAGTAGTTTGCAAAGCTTGACTTTTGGTGCAAAGTTCAACCAGAGCCTTGAACGAGTGACCCTGCCAAGCAGTTTGCAAAGTTTGACTTTTGGTGATTCATTCAATCAGAGCCTTCAACGAGCGACCTTGCCCAGCAGTCTGCAGAGTTTGACTTTTGGTGCAAAGTTCAACCAGAGCCTTGAAGGAGTGACCTTGCCACAGAGTCTGCAAGACCTGACTTAAGCAGAGCTTTGAGCGAGTGACCTTGCCAAAGAGTCTTCACCGTCTCAATTGCAGTTCTATATCGATGAGCATGGCTTAATCTGGCTATGATAGGCTCATCAAATGTTTGTGGCAGATCTACAGGAGATCAAAGCATTGCTGGTCTCTGGTGCGACGGCAAAAATGGTGTCCAGCATGAGGGTGGGGCTTTCGATGATGGGAATCTCCATTCCTTCCAGAGCAATGGAGCATACGAACGAGCGTTCTCACTTTCATAGCATTTTACACGTCCATGAATGAAACTTCCTGTAAATCCACATCAATTCCATATAAAATCTATAGTAAATCCAGAAATTTACAAAGGAACCTCCTCTTTGCTCTTTACCCCTTCCAGAATTTGGAATGGTCAATCAGGCCTAGGGTCACTGGTCTCATCTTTGAACCTGTCAGCTGTTGGAAAGCCGGGTTGGTTTGGGCGAGTCTGAACATGTGGATGCTGATGGTAATTCGAACCATGTCTTTCTTTTTAATAGTGTCAGTGTTTGGTAAATGATGCACTATTTTCGTCCCATGATTTTCAGGACACAGGTCGCAACGCAGATCAAACCACTGTTCGCCCCATTGCAGGTGGCGCATGCGAGAGATTGATGAGTCTCCAGGCCGGGTCAACGGAGCCCATCTTCCAGACAGGTTTTTGGATGTTTTTGGCTGATTTTTTTTCACCATTCCGAAGAGTTGTGCTCCACAAAACCCTGGCATTTTCAGCCCAAGCATCAGGCAGTCACGACAGTCACGACGTCCCCCACGCCCGCTCCAACTTGCGACTTGCGACGCCATGCGTTCCATGCGCCGTGATACTGATGAGGAGGTCCCCATGGTGAGCTCCAGCGACAGCGATACCCAAAATGCTCAGGGCAAACCTTGGACGCTGGGTGTGGAACAAAAGTATGGTGTAACTGTGGCAAGTGCCAGAAAAAAAGGTTGGGATATCCCAAAAAAATGGCCATCTACCTTTATAAAAGTGGATTTTTATCGCTAATGATACTGGCAATTTGTTTGAGGGGACAAAGTCCTTGATGGATTTTGGGGGGATATTGATGGGTACCTCATTTTCAGAGCCATGTCCGAATTTCTCACTGCGATTGTTCCTTTCCCACTGGTGGATGATTTTTTTGGGTCATCCCCATCGAACAAGCGAATAACATAAGTACCCTCTGGTAAACCAACATAGCTATTGAAAATCACCATGTTTAATGGGAAAACCCACTATAAATGGCCATTTTCAATAGCTATGTTAGTTTACCAGAGGGTAATTTTTATGATGATTTTGGCAAATGTCAATGGGATGTTGATGGTAAAAATGTCAACAACCATCAATAGCTTATAGCTTTACGTTTTTTCTAACAGGACATTTTGCAGGAAACCAATGGGTTCACCCTAAACCCATCCCTAGGACACTCATCGTGGGGGCGACGCTTCTTCTCTCAGCTCTCCTTGGAACGATCTACGTGATGATGCCTCTGCCGCTAGGGATGGCCATGGATCAATACCTATACATAGCATTTTTAGGGGGATGAACATCCATTTTAACCCAGCTATTTTTTGATGTGAACAGAAGGGGGATAGGGTTTTGACCCATCCCCATATTAATTGGGATGTGAATAGATGTGAATAGATGTGAATAGATGTGAATAGATGTGAATAGATGTGAATAGATGTGAATAGATGTGAATAGATGTGAATAGATGTGAATAGATGTGAATAGATGTGAATAGATGTGAATGGATATCATGGGGATATTCGGATGATCATGGTGATCATATTGTGGATAGAAAAAAGGGAATTTTTGATGACCTTTTTGTTAATGGGATCGGACACTTGGGCCTAACCCCCATAAGATGGGATATGGGACCCCTTTTTGGCTATGAACACTAGCTATTTTGATGTGACTAGAGTACCAGGGTTGTGACCACCGTGCAGTACACATTTTAGGATATATAGTTATATAGATATAGATATATATATGTTATAGATATAGACTTTCAGGATAGACTATTTTCAATGTTCTGGTCCTTTTGTTTTCCCCGACCCCAATTGTAATTCCAGACAGTTGGCTGCAAATCGCATTCTTCAAACACGGCTTGACTAATCTACCTTCACGGCTTGACTGTTTGTTGCCAGCTTAAATTGCCCTGCGTTGTTTTTGTTTGTACCAATATATTGGATCTCCTATTGGATCTCCTATGATGTCAACATTTGCCGTTCTTTTTGAGATGTCGCTCAGCTTGGCGATTGAACAATTTTAGGAACCAACGCTTCTAATTCGTAATCAGATCTGTGGGATTTAGTTCCATTTGTTTGGGCTACCCTCTGGTTATTTAACATAGCCATGGAAAATGGCCCATTTATAGATGGTTTACCTATTAAAAATTGTATTTTTCCATAGTTATGTTAGTTTACCAGAGGGTTAATTTGGCTAAATATCTCCTTTATGTTCATTTACACCTGGCTTGTGCCATGGCAGAATGAACCACATATCATTCCTGGGTCCGCACATCTAGTTGTACACCTTCCCCCTGTTTTTTCTCTAAGGTGGGGACGTGGGTCCCTCATTGCAAAAAAAAAACATCAATTGTTCAAATTTCTAAACCATAAATCCAAAGAACCATCATTGGTCACCACTGATCACAGCGCCGTTTATACATATGATACATATGATATCTTGACCATAGTTCACCCACATCACAGCCATTCCCCGCTTCTTTGAAGCATTTCCACATTTCCTCAGGAAGAACGGCTCGTCCTCGATTGAGCTTCCAGGCCCTTCCGAAAAGTGGTCCTTGATCCCAGAATCAGTGCAGGACCTGACCTCAACTGGGGATATGGGATCATCCTGGAGATAGAAACCTGGGACTTAGTCACCAACAAAGGGCTAAAACGACAAAGTAACCCCGGATTCATTAAACCTCAACATTTGGTGATCAATATCCAAGGTACCGCCAACATGATCCTGTTCGACATGCCTCTTTCTTGTATGTCAAAATAACAATTAAATGCAGTATTGCAAACGATGGCCAAAGAAACAATAAACAAAAATCTTACGAGAACCAATATGGTTTATGTCATATTTTGTTGACTTCTGTAAACTTGTTGCTTAAGTTCCATAAATTCGGTAAGTATCTATACATACATATAATTTGACTTGTAAATATAGACGAATGTATAACTTGCTCAACAAATATTCACAAATTTGAAATTATTTTCCCTATGCTCTCAACAATATAGGTGTGTTATAAGCCAGTTAAAAATGATGCGACTTTGTAAAATTCCGAACCACAGTCTCCAAACCTTTTCAATCCCAAGTAAACTGTTGGTTTGTCAATGGGTTAAAAACTCTTGTCAATGGGATGGAGATAGCGATGCTCAGCTGGGTTGGTGACCGCTGCCATATGCTACTGGGAAAATGATTAGTTTTACCTCTGGTCAACATACAAAAAGCTATTGAAAATGGACCATAGAAATAGTTGATTTACCCTCCAGTAAATTAACATAGACCCTGGCAGATAGTTGGAAGATGAGTTTCCACTAAAAAGTTGGGTGATTTTCAGGGTCCAACTGTTAATTCACCAGAAGCTACCTATTAATAGCATGATGATGTGCCATCACTATCTTATGAAAAACCCTTTTGGCTAAGCCCTGGGTCAAAGCCACGGAGACGTCACAAGATTGGGATGTAGCTGTAGCGGTTCATCCTTTTGGAATCATCAATTTTAGTGGGGGATTTTCGGACCAAAACCATGCGATGCAAATAGTGGAACCCTGGTTTATGGGAATTGATGGTCGTTTCAATGTGGATCCCGTATTTCTGGCCGTGGAAAATGATGATCAAAATGATCAAAATTTGGGATAGGCAATGTTCATACAAAGCTGTGAGTTTTTTTTTATGTTTTTTTTGGGTGGGGGTTCAATCATTTGCCACAACTACTGGGAATGTGTGGTGGGGCATACCTGATGATATGCTGATCGCATAGGGATTATAGCCCAACTTATGGAGGTTACCGCAACGGTTCCAATGAACATCACCCCACCCCCAAGTCATGAAATGCTTCAAATCCATTTTGTGTGGTAGAAAAATCATTGCTTCAATCCCCCATGAAAGCATCATCCTACTGGTCCTGTTTCATATGGGGTTTACCACCAACATGAGCATTGAAAAATGACGAAAGATGATCATGTTTACCATCGAATTTCAGGATACCCCGGATACCCCTATTTTCATACAGACCAACAGACCAAGATTGTTGCTTCTATGCTCCCACTATGGAATACCACTTATGGAATCATGGCGATAAATCTGCAGGATAAAAAATTGATCGACCTCACGCCGCGTCGTCGTGTAAAGGGAATCATCTCCGGCCATGGCCGAAGTGTTCAGATTGGTGACTTATGATTACTTGTCAAGGATTCCCCAAACTTTTCGGTGAAAATGATTTCTCCAGAATCATATGGAGGTTTCCTGAAATGGGGAGTACCCCCACATCCATGTTATTTTCGGATTTTCCAATAAACCATCCAGCTTGGGGTGACTATGGAAACCCCATCCGACCCATCCATCTTGAAACGGTGGAGGAGAGCCTGGACGCGGCCTATGAAACCGTGCACAAGGGAGTTTCCGATCAAGTCTGGAAGACACAGCACCCAGTGTCTCGCCGCCAAAAAAAACGGGTCGTCACCAGTGGATAGGTGGGTTATTTATCCCATGATTTTGTAGGCTTTCAAACATCTAAGGTGCCGAAATCCCGCAACCATGCCTTTCAGTATTTCCAGTTGTCCCACGGTTCGATCTATTTTGTGCTACATATATATATATATATAGCTATATATATATATATAATCACCTGTTCATATGAAACACCCCCATGCTGACTGGTCTCAGTCATATGTGATTTCATCCCCCTATGAAACCACGGTTTCTTTTGGTGGTGTTTAATTTTTTACGGGGGATGGGATGAATCCAACAGGGGTGTACCGGTATACCCTTTACTATTTATTACTGGTTTATTTCAAGTGGTTATTCACCAGCAACTGGGATACACATGAAAAAGTCTGGAGGAGGTGTGATATTTCTGGTGTGACAATGGGATGTTAAGAAACTCAACATGTTGTGGATGAAGTGGATGAAGTAGTGGTGTACCATGGATCTTTGAAAGATTTATATCGCATATTAAAAATGGGGATGCTTCACGGTGTAGACTTTGGGTATTGAGTACTGAAGTGGGGGATATCAGCTCGACGCATGATTTCATGGTTTTATCAGAAATCTGTTGAGTATTTACGTCCCCATATTGTTGGTGAGAGCCCCACAACATACTGTATCTTGTTTATTCTTTTTTTGGGTTTAAGCCCACAGTTTTGGACAATTCAATTTATCACATTCTGAGTTGAAGGACCCCTTTTATCCCCGTTGACTGCTGGTATCCCGATAATCTTCGACGATATTCTCCTTTACCCTATGGTATTCACTGTATTCCCATGCCCCTTAATTATAGGTATCTCCCCTAAATTCATTGTTTCGGGATTATGTTGCCATTGAATACTTTATTTTTGTTGGTAAATGCCCGATTTGTTGATGATTGTTGTTGGTTATATAGCTCATTTTGTCTCGTTGTATCCCCAATTTTGTTGGTTTTATTCCCCCAACTTTGATAGCAATTTCCTCATTTGAGCAGAAAGCTATCACCTCTTTTGCTGGAATCCCAGTGTTTTGATGGTTAAATCCCAAATTCTTACTGGTGTTTCACCCATTTTTGCCACATGTTTCCCTTTTTTTGTCTCCCAAACAGGCTGCTAGGCTAACCTCATGAAAATTGCTGAAGTCCCCAAAAAAGCGCTGCGCTTTTTCCTCGATGGTTTCCCAGGAGATGATGGAGAAGTTCAAGAAGTACGACGTGGACAACGATGGTAAGATCTCGAAGAAGGAGTTGGTCACCTGGGTCTTCGGCCCCAACGGAGCGGATGAGAAGGCGTGACCGAAATGGTGCTGAAATGATTCGATGATTTGCATGTTTCACATCTTTTTTGGATACGTTTCTATTTTGTTGGGGGCTCACGTATGTACAAAGATATATGTACATTCATAAACTAATACATGTATTATATATATATTATACGTTCCTTTACATTCCTTTATATTACTTGGCATGACATTTACACTATACAACATATGCCAAAAAAAATGGTTCATTTATCAACATGATCATTGTCCCCACCTGGGATGATCCCAATTCACCCCCCCAAAAAAAAATCAGGCTTGAAACCGCCAGATGTGTATATCTAATCTTATAGACATATATATATATATACATATGTATATGTACATGTATATGTATATGTATAGATATTGGAAATCATTCGGCCAAATCGTTGACAAAATAGCCACCACATAGTTGGAGTGGTTCCCATCAGGAGGTGAAGACAAGCGTGGCGTGCTTCGTGGAGAAGTATGGCCCGAAGGGTGGCTTGCAGCGACCAAAAAAAATTGGCAAAGCCAATCATGGTGATTTCATGGGGATTTAATGGGGAATATATGTAACTTAATGGGATTTAGGGCGATTTAATGGAGATTTAATGGGATTTTTACCGGTATATACCTTCCGGTAATCAAACATGGCAATTGAAAATCCTCTATAAATGGTGGGTTAATGGGAAAATGACCTATCATTTTTAGGGGTTTTTAACCATTGCAATAATAAACCATGGCCAATAGAGGTGTCTGAAATTGTGTATACCAGCAGTGGGATAATATTTATCATAACCCCTATAGTTGGGCAGCAGATCATACAAGATTTACCAGAATTTAGCCCCTCGGGGTTCAATCCATACCCCAAAGGATGGGGGTTATCATTGGGCTATGTACTGTACTGACTTACAGATGGTGTTGGTGATCAAAAAAGTAAGCCAGTAAACTATCCCGACTAAGCCCCCATGAATCAGGCTGGGGTTTGCATTGTTGGTTACATTGGCTGTATGCCCCCAGTATACCCCATGTCAAATGATAGAAAACACCCCGTTTTTGTGGCAAATCCATTTCAGGTTACATAGCCTCATTATATCCTCAGAATATCCTTGTTACGGCAAATATTACCACTCTATTCCGTGATATTCTACTTATAGCTTCATTTTATTAGTGATGTTTTCCCACAAGATACCCTAGCTTATCCGTTGCATCTTCATGACCATGAATTTTAGACATCCCCATTATCTTCATGTTGCCATTAATGCTGGCGGGACTATGTGCTGCCATGAAATAACTTCATGTTGGATTGCGCTTTTCTCATTTGTTGATCGTTTTTGTTGGTTACATGGCCCGTTTTACCCTATTATATATTTCCTCTTGTAGCTTCATCGTGTTGGTTGCATGTTCCCATACGACGTTACGATACCCTATGTTTTCATTTGTATCCCTATGCCTATTAATTTTAGATATCGCCATGGTTGATGGTTAGAATTCCCACAGTGTTGGAAACCGCCATAAGCCCCGTCCCCCCGTAATAGGTCTACCGCATTTTTTGCTCAGCGCATTGTTTCACTTTAATGAAGAGTTCAAGTTGGGTGTTGAAGAAACTTATGATGCGAACCCACTACAACTGTTGTGGGGTGCAGCCAATTGTTTGCCTGAATCAACCAGCAGGTTGAGCAGGTTGCTGGATGATGATGTTGCAATGGAGCATTTATTCCAACCAGCCAAATGGAGGATTTAATGAGATAATCATCTGAAATGGTTGATTTTACGTTGCCATGATTGATTACCGAAGGGTATGATTGGGCCACGCTATCACGAAAGCTAGCTTCTGCTAGCTGAAGTCCCTCTTGCTTTCGCAAGGTATTGTGGGGGCTGGAATCTCCACAGTTAAGTACCCTCCCCCGGCTGGTTCACAAGCAGTTCGGCCATGGCTCAATCCCCCCCGGGGACACCGTCAGCACGTCGCCACCTCTCATCCTCAACTTTGGTTTTGTACTGCGTTACTGTTTCCCGCGCTTCCAAAGATCCACTCGGATGCCGAAGGTGGACCTTCGAATCTTCCCCAATCACTGGTCGTCATGTTGGCTATGCTGAATTTGCTCAACCCCTTCGTGCAACAGTACATAATCATATGTTCTCATCCTCGTCCCCTCCAACATACATCGCCCCAATACGTAGGTCTGGATGTTCGCCTTACTAACATGCTTCAGACCCGCTCGTCCACGTTGATGAAAAGGTTGCGCAGCTGCGCTGTGCCCTCTGCCGAGCTCCCTGCCAAGCTAGCTTTCGTCCCTTACCCCTGGGCCCCAAGTAGGCAAATGATTGCC
Organism: Cladocopium goreaui; assembly: GCA_947184155.2. Lineage (NCBI taxonomy): Eukaryota > Dinophyceae > Suessiales > Symbiodiniaceae > Cladocopium > Cladocopium goreaui. The sequence goes on along the minus strand of CAMXCT020001918.1, from coordinate 103,782 downwards.
ACAAGGAGGGGACGTTGTTCCGTTGGTCCTTTTACCTCTGACTTTGCCCATCTCTCCCCCTCGTTTACCACATTACTTAGAAGAAACTGTTACCAATAAACATGTGTGATGATAATGACAGCAACCGTAACAATAATCACAACAATAGTTGTAGCGATAATGGCAGCCATGAACAACCATAGCAATAATATCAATGATAGTTATGATAATAATGAACATTATGAAAACAACAATAACGATAATGAAAATAATGAAAACAATGATACTGATTGCAACAACATCAATGATGATGATATTCGTTTATATACAGCATGCGTTATATCCCTATAGCTACCCATCTATTCCCATCGAAGATAGCTTCTGTGTTCGGCCAAGTCACAAACCCTGTTTTAGACATCACCCAAGACATATGGGTTTGCCTGTTGTTGTTTTGACAAACCTTCATAAGGCCCATGGTTTTAGAATTTCTGTTACTTTTCCCATGACTCACCAGGTGGGGAATTGTCGCCGCAAGAGATGTACTACGTCTTCGGACCCATCATCAAGTCAACTGGTGGCTACCTGGACAAGATTGGTTGTTAGTGCTGAAATTTCAAGAGCGCAGTCCTTGTTGCATGAAATTTATTGGCCACAGCAACGCTTCGCAGTCTTGAGGGCAAAAATCTTGAAGGACTGCTGTGTTTCAATGCCCCTCTTTTGGTAACTCAGACATTCCAATTCTTGCGGATCTGTTTCTTTTCAAAGGAAACATCAACAATTGTTTTAGGTCAAGTGGGGTGCATCGAAAACTTGAAACCTTTTGCTGTGGCATCGTTTGAACTGGGCATAGCTCTTTGTAGCTTGCCAGACGTCTATCTCTGCGACAAACATACTCGCCACAATGGATGAGAAAAAGGGCAATTCAGCTGTGCGGACGCAAATATGATTGGACTAATGTGCCAAAGCCAATGCTACTGGTGTTTTGGTCATGTTAAATGGTTTTCTAATGGTATTTAACCGCTATTAATGATTTTGAATGATTGAACAATGGTGTTTAATGTGGGAAACCCTGGCTGCCATAGACCTACGATTTTGGGACGGTTTTTTTTCACCCATCATGTGCCATGGTCAAGTTGGATTGGATTAATCAGTCCTTGGGGGTGGCAATAATCAATTTCATAGGGATTTATCTACACACTGCATTTGGATTCCCAATGATATGGGATGGATGACTTTAAACCATATACCATGTTTTCACTGTGGCGTATATATCTTTTGAAGCCAACCATATTCCAATGGGGATATAATGGGGATACTATGGGTTTTATTACTCATGATAAGTGGCATAAGGATGAGATAATCATGTTTTACTTATGGTACATAATCAAAGGAAGTTGGGAAGCAATCTTCCGAGTTACGGATGTCGGATGACTTTTATTCGAGTGACTTTACATCACATAACAATACATCACACAACAATACATCTGACGAAGGGTGGCGAAGTGGTGACAATACATCACATACAATATATCACATAACAATACATCACACAACTACATCACATAACAATACATCACACAACAATGCATCTGACGAAAGGTGGTGATGGAGGGAAGTGATGGGTGATGGCGAAGGGTGATGACGGAGGGAAGTGGTGACGAAGGGAAGTGGTGGCAAAGCGAAGTGGTGACGAAGGGAAGTGGAGACCTGGGAAGTGGATCACAAAAGGGTGGACCTCTGGTACGAGCGCATCGAAGAATCGTGGCCGCTCAACGAAAATCATGTTTTTTTATTTTTTGGAAACCAATCGAAGCTCTCAAATTGTTTTTTGGAAAAATTGGCGTGCTTCCTTGTCTTATGGATTCATCAGTCTAGCTTGCAGATTCCGTGGCAGGCGTGGCATTTTGCGAGATGTGCTGAAAATTGACGGAAGCCTCCCACGAAACATCGATTTTGAGGTTGCAAATTTTCAGGTTCTAAGGAAAACTCGTAGGAAAACATAGATTTTGAAGCTACAAAGTGTCAAAATTGGAGGAAGTCTCGCACGAAGTGCTCGTGTTGATGCTCCAACATGTCTCGTCTCGAGTCTCTGGTTTTCCTCTGGCTTCGCCGTGTCTATGGGGGAAGCTGCACAACCTATCCCTTTTGAAGGTGTCAAAGCAGGTTGTAATTCTCAAAACCTGGATAAACCATAGCGACCTTTCAACAAGCTTAGCATTTTCTGGTTGGGAGATTTGGGGAAGTTGCCCCCCATTTTATGGGTTTATTTCTTGATAGTTGTCCCAGAATTGGTGGGACAAACCACAGGAACCCCCGGGCCCAATTTGGGCAAAAACGATGGTTTCAACCACAGACTTTTACCAGGGAGGGGAAGATGTCACGTTTCTCAACCATAGGGGTCTTCTCCAAGAATGGGGTACCAAAGGGAGATCCGATGGTTTATATTTTTTCCCATTAGAATTGCCACGCATGCATGTTTGGACAAATAGAGAGCCTTGCCATATTGCCAAAACAACCCCATGGTTGGATATATGTTCTGCATCTTTATGCAAAATGTCAAGTCATGGAGTAAATTTGACCGTCTGAAAATGGAGACATCCATAAAATGGCCAGAGAACATTAGTTTCACCACTGGAACCACACGATTTTTAAACAAACCCGGAAGGAGTTGAGCATCCCATCGCCCCTTCAGAAAAAGATCCCAATTTCATTCTGACTGGTCCCAGCCATATGTGTTGAAAAATCCCCTATGAAACCATGGCTTTTTGGGCTTGTTTCATATGAACGGGGGCCGTCGGATGATCCATCGCAATCTGCAGGTCGCCGGTGGTTTCTGGTTGCTGAGTCAGGTTGATCAGTGACCATCCGGAGATCCCACATGGTGGAACATTCCCCATCTATGCCATGGATTTTCCCAGTAAAACCTCCATGTATATTCCATTGCTATGTTTCATCATCGGAGGTTAATTCATTCGCTTATCAGAGTGAATTTCACAAAATGTAAGAATGCATCTTCCGTTGACAGTCAAAGGTTTATTTAAGCTCATGTGCTGTCTTTCAGAACGGATGGTAGAATCGCCACATCTTTTCAAGTGAAGCGATTCCGGAACTCAAGTTCTGGCAACTACTCTCAGGTGTACTTTAGCATAGCCAACAAAGAAAGCGGTAGTTGCATTCGGACGTGAACAGGCTTTTCCAGAGTCTCAGCAAAATAGAGTTGTGCGCGCCTCAACTGGATGGGGGTTAGGAGGTAAAAAGTTTTCGTGCACTTTCTGGCTGGGGAAGCTTCAGAGTTTTTCCCGCCCTGCAAGGTGAGGGTCCCTAGATTTTAACATGACACGTCCCACACCCTTAGTTTTCAGTGGACATAGGCACTGTCGTTTCATGGTTTGAGTTTTGATTGCTGACCATGTTGCGGCTCCATACTTGTAGTTTAAATTCCGAGTCCGCGGGTTCATTTCGATGCCGGAACACCCCATATACCAATGTTTGCAGACTCCAAGTGTTTCGAATATGTTTCACCAGTTTGGATTGCTAATTCGCGCATTTTTTGCGAATTACCACCTGTTTTGGTTCAATCTGCCCCCGACCGCCTCTGCAAAGATTAGTTGAAACAACAGCACTGACCCGCCATTGTGCCATGGGCTGAGCCGGTTCTCCACGCAAGGCCGCCGGTTGATGTGTACATGTGTGTAATGAAGTGTTTCTTCAAAACTTGATATATGTTGTTTTGCCCTGAAGATATGGGGAATTGGCGGGAAATACCGGGATGTAACTTCAATCATGGGTGGAACATCATTAGCACTAGATTGCGAGATGAAATCATCCCACATGAGTCTGGGGAAAGATTATCCACTGCCAAAAGTTGATGTTTTACTCCCATTAATTCACATAGACGTTGAAGGCGTTTCATGCCTAAGTCATTTTCCTAGGAAAACGCATGGATGTTGATATCGATGTTGCTTTATTGCAGGGTAGATATTATTTAATGACGAACTGTGAGTTTGTTGGCATACCTTTGACCTGTACCGGAATGGGACGGATAACCATGGTCATCACTGGACCAACACAGCTACCCAACGTGTCACACTTCGTATTTCACAAAGATCTGAATGGGGTGTACATCTTGCGTATCTGAGGTGTCCAAAGCAGCTTCCGCAGGAAGTTCTGCATTGCCATCACCACCGGAAGCATGGGCTCAAGTGGCGACCCAGGAAGCTTCAAAATATCGTGATCAGTACAACCAAAATGGGGGTTTATAGTTATATTAGTTGATTTAAGTTAGCTCATATCTATAGTTGATGGGGGTAAGGTACCCTAGAGATCTGCGGTCGCAACAGCCCATTCAGTTTGGAAACCACAATCCCATAAGACAACCCAGTTGACCCGCATTGCTTCGAGATTTCATGAACTCCAAATGGTTCTATCTGAGTTTTTTCTTACAAAGTTCTCCAAAGCCATTTGATCAAATAATGGACATTTCTGGTTCCACCTATATGTTTTTTCTTCATTCATGTTCCATCCATGGTGTTGATTCCCAATCAGATCCATGGCTTTGAAGATCTGTGAAGACTCGATTCAAAAAACCATCCAAAACATCCAAAAAGAACAGCAATTCTCAGCTCCAAAAGCCGCAAAATCTCTGAGAAACTGCCATGTGGCGCCTCGCCCGCGTTGGTCGTCTCCGGCATCAGAGTGTGCGACGCTTTGCGGCGGCGCCCAGCGTGCGCCGTGGATGGAGATGGTGCAGCAATTGAAAATCTGGATTTCACTATGGTTTATGGTCGGTATGACTATAGTATACTATAGTAGTCATGGGGTTTACAATGGTTTATAAACCCCATTATAATGAGTGAATTTTCCACGTTGGTTTATGGCATTTTGGGATCATCCCATAGTGGAAGATCCCATAGGTTGGTTTGGAGGTTTGGGTTTTGGAAAGTCATCAAGACTGAAAGTTCAATTGAATCTGGTTAGTGGTTTGGAACATTTTTCCATATATTCCATATATTGAGAATAATACTCCCAACTGACTAATATTTTTCAGAGGGGTTGAAACCATCAGCCAGGAATGTTAAATCATTATGATGACTATTAGGGTTTTTTATGGATTTAAATGGATCATTAAAAATTAGTCATGCTAAGCATCAAAACTGGAAGTCTTTCCTGGAATTTAAATCATCCCTAATAGGATTTTAATATCATCCCTAATAATGTGGTAAACCCCATAATAGAACCTTGAATCATCCCTAATAGGGTTACCACTAAATATTCTTATTTGGGAAAGAAACAATCACAATAGACTATTGCTTATGGGATATACACCCACTAATGGGATATGTGATGATATGTTTCATTAAATTGGAAATGGAAGGTCCCATGTAAATGGAGGCGTTTATGGATATCACAATGGGGTTTTCTGAGAAAAACGGGATTGCACGGTGGCTGGTAGTTTACTGGGAAAAGAATCATTACTCCAATTCTAAATGGAAATAAACGGCTGTTGTTTCATGGGAAAAGCATTTATAAATAGGATTCTAATTGGACTAGAAGTGTTGGGGAGATGGTGAAGTAAGGTTACCCTCCAGTAATCAAACATGGCTGGGAAATCCCTTCCAAACAAAGATTTAAATGGGGAAATATCAGTGATCTATTTACGTTTGAGATTCTTATTGTGACCTTTGTGATTAGCGTGGCAAGCCATCCCCACAAGGGTGCTGTATTGTTGAGTTGACAAGGTTACTCAATATGAATCAAGTGTCTTTAGCGCTTATTCATTGTGCGCTTATCATGTTTAAATAAATGTATTATTATGGTTAAGGATTATGGTTACTAAGACGTGTATATATATATATATACACACCTACATATATATATATATATATATGTATGATATATATATATATGTGGTTGATTCGCATTGTTATTTTGTCACTGCTTGTGGTAGATCATGATTTATTAGCGTTATTCACTGTGTGAGTTTAAAGCATATTAATGTTTTTCAGTGTTAATAGCTGGTATTGTAGTCAAGACGTATGGTTGATAATTATGAGTCATGACTATGGTTATTAATATCTATGTATGGTTGATTTGCAGTGTTGTTGAATTGTTGTTCGTATGGTAAAAAAAAAGAATAATGTTTAGGCATGGTCAACAATGTTTAATGACCATGGTTGGTGTTTACTATTTTTTTATTGTCATTATGCTCATCATTATTGTGTTCATATGGTAATCATTTTTGCTATTGTTGTTGTTCTTGTTCTTGTTGATATCCGGGTATCGTTCAAACTAAAACGGAAGATCATTTTACGAGAGCTAGGTTCAATAATCAGCTCTCCAAATGGCTGGTCTTCCCATAGACTCCATAGATATAAGAAAGCCCTCTCCGGGGGAAACCATTGTGTTTTCCATATCTAGCGTTGCCAGAATGGGCATCCCCTCCCATTCTTGTTGTGTCAGTTTTCGCTGCTAGATCTTGGGGTAGAATGCCAACACCCAACCACAAACACACAAACATTGTTGTTCAACTAGCCTTTTTGATCAAAGATCTGGCGGCACCCCCCATTCAATTCCCTACAACCCGGCAAGCTATTTTCAAGTGGTACAGCGACAGCCCCCTGACATGTGTTTCATGCAGAAGCAACATGCTTTGCAGCAGGTCATCATGGGTCCAAATCACCTATTGTAAACCAGATATTTGGGGGTTTCCTAAAATGGGGTGCCTCCAAATCACGCATTGTTTTACGATTTTCCAGATTCCCAATAAAATGAACCTATCTCCCCCATCTGGGATTGTTTGAAAATGGGGTGCAAAAAAAGATGCTAACCGGGAGGCTTATTGTTATCAATGGATTTACCACATGCTCAGACAAAGCCATATCCAATCATGTTTCTTACAGTCAGTTAAATCCCATGAAAATTCACACTAATATCCACTTGATCACCGTGTTTTTGCTAATACCCCCATTGTTCCCATTCATAATCATAATCCATTAATGTTCCCCGCTATATCCATTAACATTCCCCAATTAATATTCCATGAATTCTTTCATGTATATTTGTTTATATAATAATATATATATATGCCGCTTAAATGGTTATAATTCCATATCATATAATTCCATATATCTACAAATATATATATATATATAGAGCCATTTTTTTGTTTGGTGTCCAACGACGTGAAGCCTGAAATCATTGCCCTTCAAGGCAAGAGGTGATTGAAGCCGCCAAGGAGGAGCAAACTAAAAACAGGAAAGCCCAATGTGAAAAATGGGAAATGGAAATCGATGGTCCGGTGAAGATTTCCCCATCAATTCATTGAGTTATGGCTTGCAATATTGGTGATTTTTTCAGCTTGTAATGGTGATGAATAGTGAGATAATAGCCATAAGAATATTATACCTCAGATATAATGGGATAATGGCAGAAATATGGCTGTATCAGATAGTGCTGGGCCACACTGGGATAATAATGGGTATACAAAGAGGATCAAAGGGGAGAATTGAAGAATCATAAGGGATAATATTTGGATCAACTATGTCGTGACCTCACATCGCGACGTAACTCTGTATTTCAGGTTGGTGAATCATTGCGATTTATCCATAGGTATGTATATATATACATGTGTATGTGTATATATATATATACATATGTATACATATGTATATATATATATATATGTACATGCTTTTGTTCTTCAAGGTTTGGAGCATCGGCTCTCTAAAATAGGTTTGGTCATTAGCAGAGGAGGCCATGTAGAAATACAGTACTGTTTTGCATGTCAATGTTATCACTTCCACGGAACAAAAGGAGGGGAGAGAAGAAGCTCCGGATATGCGTCCAAGAATTTGTAAAAGTTTGAATTGCAAGGTTCGTAAAAATCATCTAATTTCCGCACAACAAGAGACAAGAAACAAAGCAAGAGCAAAGGAACGACAAGAAGAAAAACAGCAAAACCGTTTTCTGACTCCGGCAAAAACTATGGTTTCGCAGGGGGGATTTGATATTAGATGGGATTGAATTCATAATTGTTCATTCTTTCTATTTCTTCAAAGCCTATCTTTATTGGTTTATTGGGTTGCCCGATTTTCCAGGAATCGCTAGTAGATGAGAAGCCTGCCGTTTCCTCGGCGCGGGGTGTGCTATGGGTGGCCAATGTGTAGCTTCACCGCAGCTGCTTTAATGAGGGCAACCACCAATTTCTATGGGTGATTTTACCATGAAAAATGTGGATTTAATGTGGGCAAATTCTCCCCAAATAGCTTTGTTTCAGGTTAGTGAAATATGATAATCTACCCAGATTTAGCACATAAATAGTGGATATGAGTGTATCTGAAAATGTGGTAGACCTTCAAGATGGTATCACATGGTGACTAAGCACTGGATTTAGGGGTATCCTATGATAGACAAACCCATATGGGAAGATTTCAGCCACTGAAACTGGGGATATCGAGCACCAAATGCCTGGTTTTCCAGATCGGAATGCTTGGCTGCGCCACTGTTCTCAAGAATGAACACACGACAAGACTTTCATTTTCTTTCACTCCGTGAAATGCCTCGTAATTCCTCGAAAAGTTCTACAACCAGCAATTCTGGCGACCAGTCACGCTTTGCAGATACCCATCTACCCATCTGGGATAGCCATCTGAGTCAAATCAGATTCATCATCGATAATCTCTAATATATCTGAGGTATTATCGATATATCTATATATATATATTAAATCATATATAATCATTATGAAATCATCTAATATCAAAATTAGATAAATCCTCAATCTGAGTCATCTGAGGTATCCAACGAAAGCCTTTCGCTTCGATGTCCGACACATGCTGACGCACCACAACCATGAGCCCCTTGGAGCCACATGCCGGGGATCGACCGCGACCTCGGTGGCCGAAATGGAGTTGTCTGGAAAAATCATGGGAAAATCATGGGAAAATGTGGGTATTTTCCATGAGTTCTGTGGGATAATGATTTTCCAGCCATGAGTTTGATGACATCAGCTAGGTATGGTTCTTTCGATTGTCCATTTCAATGAGATATGGTTTGTCCTAAAATTGGAGATAGTCAGCCGACTTTCTTGCCATGGGGAAAATTCATGGCTATGGTGCTCCCCATTGAAGAGGAACCTGCTATCTTTGTACAAGATCCCCATGTTTGTTGCTTATTGTGTGTACTTGATGAAGTTCCAACAAGAAGCTCTATGGCCATAAAAGTTGGGGCCCCAACTTTTGGGGACCATGCGTCCTATCCCAACTCCACCGTCCGCATGGGTCGGGTAGGTGAACATGCCCAAATGGTCCCTGTTCATTTTGGAAATCTGAAAAGCAGAGTAGCTGTGTTTTGATCACCCCCATTACCGGCAAAGACATCCATTGCGTGCCAAGTTTGTTGGTGAAATTCTGGAAGGCTGGCTAAATTGCCATTTCTGTGACGCTACATCTCATTGACGGATGATTTTCCAACTTGATATGCCAATATAGCCTTAATTGGATCTTGTAAACCCAATCCCCAAATTCAAACTGGGTGGTATAAAACATCCCCGGTCATGGCCGGTTTGGGGTTTACCCAAGGACACTGATCCCGCAGCTGCTACCGGACGGGGTGGAGGCGCTGAGTTCTCAGCGGGGCCATGGGATGGCATATTGGTCCCCTACAACGATCTATAACTCACTAAAATAAGTGGAACTATAAGTGTAACTGTACCCCCAAGTGGAAAGTACTCCAATCTAATCCACATAAATCCGGCAAGGACCCTGCATATCACTCATATCCCATATCCCGTTGGGTATCAACTCATTGGCCGCAGATCACCAAGATGGTGCCGCGGGAAAAAGAGGGCGGTGTTTTCGTCTACTTCCGCGCACCACCGACCTTCGTGCTGCAGGCGCGACGCCAAGTTGACTTGTCAAAGTTTCATCAGATGGGATGTAGAGGGCTGAATCCTCACCAGTACACTGAGTTCACATAGAAAACAGAGATCATCCAGGATCATCCAGACTAATCTTGATGCTAATCTTGATGCATATTGACCCCTAGTCATGTGTCTTCAGAACCCCATGACTGCGGTACATCACTGTAGCTTCGGAGATCTCTAGAGATTTGGTGGGGCCTCAACGTCCCAAAAATAAATGTGTGATGTGCTGTGCCTAGGATATCTCTAAGTTAGTTGAGTGCTTGTCAAATGAGGCGAGATCTAACTCGTTTACTCGTGATTTTGTTTGTTCATCCGAGAGCCCCATACTAAGTCCACTAGATCATCACTCTGCACATAGAACTATGGAATGATTCCCCAAAACTGCTTTTGTATTTGATCCAAGTGCATTTTCAAAATTCATGGTTTTTGTCTCATTTGAGCTCAAGTGTTTCTCTTTGGGCTTTCGTGACTCCTAGATTGATATTGATATTGATATCTCAGAATTTAGGGCGCTGCCAAGTATCGGGTAACCCCTAAATTGACTCAGCATGGGTAGCTGGTTCACCTATCTAAGTACCCACAGTGCCTTCAATCCCGAGATTTTTACTGCTCAAAGTCTAGTAAAAATGGCGAGTGAAATCCCAATGTTGCGACGTCATCTGGAAATCGCCAGTTCTGCTGGTGTTTAATGGTCAAGTCAGTTGAATCAGGCGCTTCGGCGCTTGGCGGAAAGCAATCCTCAGGCAGATGGAGGGAAAACCCTGGAGTTCCCCAGAAAATGTGATCTATAACTCCAATTTCACTATGGTTTATAGGTGATATATCGAACATTACAAAGCAATAAAAATAACTGGGGGGGGCACCACCTTGTATCATTGGTTATTTGGAGTTTTTGGGACTTTGGATGGGTAACCCATGGTTTAGACTGGTTTATACCATCCTGATTTTGTGATTTCATGAGTATTCGGTGGTCAAACTATTCAGTAGTGGGAAGATAATAAGTGGAACCCGTGATTTTATCATTTTACATAATTATAATAAGCTTCCATTTGATATCGGTATTCCCAAGAGTTAATTTCCAATGAGTGTTCGATTACCATAGTGAAATTCCGGGCAGGGCTAGGAGTTCGCCTGCAACGCATTGCGTTGTGTTTGAAGGATAGCGTTTCCAGTGGGTACTTACAGTGTTTTGTACCCTCCAGTGTCATCAAACGCGGCAATGGAAAAACCCACAAACGAATGGAGGTTTTACTGGGGAATTCATCTAATGTGGGTAAACCAATAATGAACCAGCCCATTTTTAGTTTATACTACCCATTTATGGTGATTTTGGGGATGGTTTATTATTGTTTTAACCACATTGTCAATGATGGATTTTCCATTGCCAACATGTTCTAGCTTGGATGGTCAGTC
>CAMXCT020001918.1:64968-87468 GCA_947184155.2 Cladocopium goreaui | reverse complement strand
GTGGCTACCCGGATATTCTACAAGGCCATAGCCCCAAAGTATTGGAGTCCATCTTGCTATCTTGCAAGCTATTCCCCAGTTGAGCCAAAGTCATAAGAGTCATACTCCCTCCGTATCAGCGGTCAGCAACAGGAGAAGCTGTATGAGATCTTGAGAAGATATGGTCAACTGGAAGATCTCCAGGCAGAAAGTGGATGTCGAAAACATGTCCACCGATGTTGGTTATACTTGTAGCTACTATAGTTATGTTCCCAATTGCTCCCATGTCATCAGCAAAATTATCCCGCTGCACGAAGCTGTCCGGGCAACGAGTTGAGCCATGATGTATCCGCCATTGGTCATACCCCAAGATACTTCAAAGCGAGCTTTATATCTATCTTATTTCCGTGGTCTTTTGCAAAGTGTATCTCCATGTTGTGTGCGAAAATTTCTGATGTGTGCTATTTTTGCTGGTTGCATCTTTTTTGTTAGCTTGATCTTTATCGGCAAAATCTCCATCATCCCGGTACACTGATCCATGTTGTCCTGTCATATGGATGTTTCTCTAAATCGGGGTACCCCAAAATCCATTAGTTTGCCTATTGAAAGACTAATTTTTGATGATGCGGAGGTCCCTCATTTTTAGGATATCCCATTTCAGTTTTAGGATTCCATCTTTGTTTGGCAAGATACCACATTGTCTTGTTTGTTGCATTTGGCTTTGGGTCAGACGTTCCTTTCCCCGATAAACCAAAAACTGCGCAGACCATTGCTTCTCAGATGCTGACCCATTTTGAATGCTGCTTGCATCTAGATCTGGATACTTTAATGTATATCTGTATATGTATGCGCATATATATATATGTAGATATATATATATACATACGTGTGTGTATGTAGCACACGCATTGCTGAAATATCAATGATTACCGGCATTGATATACGTATCGTCTTGTTGTGTCTCTTCTCGTCTCGTCTTGTAATCTAATCAAAACCAATCCAATCAAAACCAATCTAATCTAGTCTAATCTGATCAAATCTAATCTAACCTAATCTGATCTAATCTATTGTAATGTAAGGTAATGCAATGAATGTGTATATATATATATATATACATATATATGTGTATATATATACATATATGTCATCCATTTGTCTCCCCAACATCACCTGCCAGGTAACCGACAGCGGCCCCGTGGTGGCATCCTTCCGCTACACCGCCGCAGCTGTGGCGGCCAGGAATTGCCTCCATGGAGCGCTGCTGGAGGCAGCCAATCCCTTACGAAATCCATGGGATTGTGACCATCCAATGGAAATATCACGAGGATGTTCCATGTCTGTAACCATGTAATGTAGTGTACCAAAAATCAATGTAGTGTAATGTAATGTCATGTGATCTGATGGAATGGAATGTAATGCAATGAAATGTAATGTAATCTGTTGTATGTATTTGTTTTTGTTTTACGTGTATGTATGTAAAATCATTGTGGTGTTAAATGGTTGTAATTCATCACATCATCCAATCATTAACCAATTCATTACTCATTCGCATTCGTCCAGAATAATGTAATGACCAATTCAGTGGTTCATGGTTAACATAGTCAGCCCAGGGGAAACGAATTACGTCCTCCGCGATTTCATTCCCTTTTGAATGTCACCTGAATGATGCATGTCACCACTCACCAAGAGGTGCGATTTAAAGAGTGGGTTTGGTTCGACTGTAGGGTTGGATTTAAAGTATGATTCCAAGGAATCGCCCCTCAAATTCAGGCAACTCCAGTAGTTTGAAATACCGTGTTTTTTTTCACTAGCAGATCACTATTTCAGATATGTGTTTTTGTTCAAGACCCACTCCATCTCATTGAATAGGCAATTTACAAATTGCGCCGGCCATTGCACCTGTTAGATTTGCCGTATTTTCCCTGGAGTCCAGGGGTTTCACACATGTTGGATGATTTCCTTGAAAAATTGATCTTTAAATTGCCATGGGTTTCCCCTAATATCGGACGACTTCCACCAACATCTGATCCGGGTTCAACCTGATCCAGGCAGGAAATCCGGAGGGCCCTCGCTTCCACATGGAATACAAACAATTCATGCAGCGACTCGTTGGACTTGGATTGGGCCCAGGCCCCATCCAAGATTGGTCATGGATTACCCAAAAACAAACGCACAACTGGGATTGCAGTTCCATGAAAAAAAAACGTGGTTGCCACGATTTCCCAATTGATGGAGATTACTATCATGGTCATGACCCAACTGCACCGAGAACATTCAGCAGCTTGAAAATTGGGATTTAAACCCCTATAAAATATATCAATTTGGTACATGTGCATGGCGAAACATTGTGTAAAATGGCATGTTGTAGGAACATCATCCTGTTCAACTATAGTTTATGTTTTCTCCAAGTCACCAGGTCTTTCCCGTTTTCCAACATGGGTGTTTCCACCTAAACCTGGCTGTCATAGATTGGTGTGTCCAAATTTCGGTTCACGAAGCTTCCAGTTTTCTTTTGTGAACCCTGTTGCAAACCAAATGCTGAAGCCATACCCTAAATCTGGATCAAAATAAACCCAAGTGCTTCAGCTGAAAACCGAGTTACAAATAGCGAGAAAAGTCCCGTCGAACCAGTACAACAACAAAAATTGGAAGTATGCCCATTCTTAATTGATTTGATGGGCATATTCATGTTGGGTTTACAGCCGATGTAGTGTGTTGGTTATAACTTATAACCCATTGACATTTCTACATGGTAACCAAACCATTCTCAGTTATAATCCAGTATTCTCCCTCAGGAAATGGATCTGGGAGACGATCACGTCCAATGCCCGACTGATCTTTCCCATCTTTGTGGTGTTGATGCCCAGCGGCCTAAAAGATGGGCATGTTTGGGGAACAAAAAGCGGCAAGGTTGGACAAACCTCAGTTGCATACCAGTTCTTAGCCGTTTTACTGGGATCGGCATCCAAGTTGAAATTGGGGTCTGGAGGTTTGATGTTGGAGCTTTTGGATGGTAACTTATCATCTTTTTGGGGTGGGCCTAATCGATGAACCGGGGTTGACATTACTTGGATGCGCATGCAGCTTAGTACATGGTTACCTGGTTTTGAAAATTGTTGGTGAACCATATTTAACTAGATATATCTAATCTTTCGCTAGTATGTTAATCACAGTCTCGCACATGAAAATTGTAGTTACAACATGGGTTTGATGGAGGCCCCAAAAAAATATAAGTTGTTTATCATCATGTTTTCCATCATTTAATGGGCAAAAAAATGCGGTATATCATCAGCCTATCGTGAAGGACAAACCCGAAGGGATGTATCCATTGATCCTCAGTACTCCCGATGAATTTTCCGACATTCTTATGACCGGAGTTCCCATCCATCCCTCAAGGACAGCGGAACATATCTCATCCCAAAACCTTCCTTCCTTCCGTGTCAGGTTTGGTACCACGTATTTCATCTGGGATCCCATGCGCAGCAGCTTTGTTCATTTGAAGATTGCCAGCATCTTTTCATCCCCGCCAGTAGCTTGGTGGTGACTCTGGGATTTGAGACGAAACTTCACCTACAAACAAAACGTCAAAACGCAGCTTTCATGGGGATTCCAATCTGTTGGATTCGTGAACTTTGAAGGCCAGATATGGAGCTGGGTTTCAAAAGAGGAACGGAGTGAACATCCATGAACATCCGTTTCGTTTCTGAAAAAAGATTGCCAGATATTTTGATCCATAAACTATCCAACTTGGAAGTTGGGGAGTTCTTTTTGCGAAGCTTGAACAGCTGCAGTCGGACACCGGAAACCAACAAACCCATTCGCTTCGCAGAGAATACAACTGCTGACCATGCAGGTACTTGTTAGAGTGTAGAGATAAAGACATGGATGGATTCATGGATGGATGGATGGGAGATAGATATTGGATCAACATTGGTTGAGTAGGGTACTTGTATTTGTGCCACGTTCATGGAGATGATTTTGCGAAAACCAAAAAAACATAAGTTTCGCAGGATATCTAAGCTTAGAGGTAGAGATATCGGTGTTTCCTGCAATGGGGTACCCCAAAACCATTGGTTTTCCCCATTCTAAAGCACCAATTTATATGTGTTCAAATGCATTAGTTAAGGCAGTTTGTTGTTAAAAACTTTGACTTGTTGTCAATGTTGTTTTAACTAAGTAGGATATGTTGTTAAATCAGTACAAGCATATTACATAGAAGATGAGTGATTCCAGTCGGGTGCCATCCATTGCCAACGACAAATCTCCCAGGTTTCTGCCAGCGAAGACAAAGGTGGGGGCATCGCATGGGGATATCTTTCAACCATGGAGGAGACCTTCGGTGAAACGCTGGGCTTAATCGACAGATTGCCATGAGAGAACTGGGAAAATGATAACTGGTGGATGCAATGGGATAGCATATTTTCAGGCAAACTCGAATGTAATCTAATGTCCCACCTTGTCTCGCATTGATTATGTCATTTGTAGATGATTGTCCACGAAAAATTGCATTTCCCATTGCAATTTTTGATGACCTGAGGGTAGTGAACCTTCAAAAGATGGGTGGTAAACTATCCTTAAAGTGGCTAGACACAATCGCTGAACTATCAAGGATCATCCCAGTCCATGGTGACCTGGATCTACATGGAGTTCATTGGAGAAATCCCAACCATTTGTGACCCCAGAGAATCCCAACAGTTTGTGAGAGCTAGACTGATGTGGGGATGTGTCAAAACCATTCAAAAGTCACTACCACATCAGATTTTCGAGAGGATAAACATCCAGAATCCAGCAGTTGTCATCTCCTGCAAGGTCATCCCACAGTTTAAGATGAGGGGAATGCTCCCGTTGATAGTATCACCCCCACAAATCGTCCTATCAGGTAACCCGTACTAGGTCATACATGTATATGTATAGTATGTATATTATATATATATGAGTGAATTGTCAGACTCTCACAATAACGTCCCCATGAAAGGCAATTGGTATGGGAAACCTTCCCAAAATATCTCTAATTCAGCTTGGTGCAGTATACTTGAGCCAGAATTAAAATCACAAGTGCCCGACAAGACATTTCACTTCCATTTAGACTTGTTGTGGATTTTGAGATCATGTTATATATATACATATATACATACGTACATGTTCATTGTTGTACATTATATATGTATAGAATACAGTATACATAACATACCTGACCCAATCTTCATCAATGAGCTGCCAGGCGGCAAAGGACTGCGCGGCTGGCTGCTGCACAGCATGAGCAAAGCCAGGGAATCTCTGCGACAGAAAGCCGGTTCAGGCGTCCCTGGAAGGTCCAGTAAGCCCACAAAATCTAGGCCTTTACTAAGCCCCATGCATCAAAGATAGGAATGGATAGATTACGTTAACCCCATTGAAATCGTGGATTCATGGATTAGAAATATGATGTTAATAGGATTTATGAAAGTAACCCCATTCAGACATCATAGGGGTTGATGGTGAAACTCCGCAAATATTGAATGATCATGTTTATTGAGTACTAGCATTGACCATCCATGTTCATGGTGAAGTTCAGCCCCAAGACTGATCAATTTAACCCATCGGGAAACTAAACCCACCTGCCAGCTACGAAATGGAATGATACTCCAAGTGGAAATGGGTGTGTCCCCCATTCTATTTGGGGATGATGATATTCCCATTCTCCAGTAGGTTATGACCACCAGGTATACCATTCAACAAATCATGGAATAAACCTGGAATTAACAAGCAGTTGTGATTCAAACCCCCTCTGGCGATGGTCAACCTTCAAAAAACCAATGGTTTGGGGGTCATCAAATTGTCACATATTGGATCCACTCTGAAAACTGAATGGGGGGAATGAGTATCTCGCCATACCTACTGTTTTGATGTTCGCCAGGCCAGCTGCCCCATACACCAAAGTGGGGGATAATGGACAGCCACACCATGAATCCTTGAAGTTGGATGTTAATTCAACATAAACAGCGGTCCTCAATGACCTAGGGTATCCAACCATTTTGAAAATCCCCAACAATATTCCACAATTTATGTCGTGTAATCCTCAACACATAAATATTACATTTAGATATTACAGATATCCGTTAAGTATCATGTAATCCCTCGATTCTTGTGGGGGGAAACCCAATTCCGCCATGGCGACCAGATCTCTTCGATGACTTCTGGGCGGAACATCAAAACGAAACCGCCAAATTGAAGGACAGCAACTGGTTTATTTTTTTTCGGTTGGAGGAAAAAAACAATTGGGGTACTTTCAGATAATAATCCGAAATGGGTATATAATGGGATTCCCAATGGGGATAATAGTACCAAAAACAATGAATGTGGATTTAACTAAGCACCAAGAAAGGGTTTATTAATGGGGATACATGACCAAAAACGGACCATGAGCAGTGGCTGCGAAACCCCTGTTTATTGGGGATGATCATCCCCTGAGAGTCCCTACCAGTGCAATCCCCTCCAAAATCCGCCAGCCATGTGGGGAACTTTATCCCACCACTATATCCCTATGATCTTGCGACCTTGAGATTAAGCCCCCAAATCTGGTCCCATAATGTCCGCATTCCGATATTCAGCTGGGGTTTTACACTATTAAGGAGCCCACTTAATCGTCCGATGTTGATGGTTATATCCGTCAATATTGGGTTCCGGTATCCCAGAAAAAAGCCCCACGAATAGTGCCAATTTTCCTATCACTGCGATTAATGATCCCCGTTGATAGTCCCCATGATGTTCATAAATAACCCTCCATTGTTTGTTGGTTATATCCCACAATAGCTTAGAATTAGAACACATCATATCGCCATGTATTCCCCATTTTCCCATATAATCTTCATAATGTCCTCATCATATCCCATTGTATCCCATTAGTTTGCCATAAAATTGCATAAAATAGCTACTTATGATAAAATACGGGTTACGATAAACTATTTGCTACCATTGGAATATCCCACGATTTTACCATATACCCTCTGGTAATTTGTTACTTTTTGCTGTTGAACATGGCCCAGTCGAAATAGTTGATGACTACCCAGTAAAAATGGTGATTTACCCAGTAAAAATTGTGATTTTCAACCGCAAACAGTTAGTTTACCGGAGGGTAATTCCCATATCTTTGGATCTGAACCATCGCCACTCTTCCCAGTCTATCTCCCGCAGGACTGGCTGGATCAGCCGCCGGAACGGGTGCTGCTACTCACGGGCCATCGTGGCAATGGCTTGAACGAGATGATGACGAAATTGATTGGACTCGTGGCCGCCACGATGTTTTTTTGTGATACTGTAGGGATCATGGGGCCGGGGGATTTGAACCCTATAATTGAATATATATATATATAACCAAGCATCTGATTTATTGTGACTGGGAAAAACATGAGGATATAGTGGGGATAGAATAGAATATGTTAGTAGGCACATAGCTAAAAATATGACCGTATCTGAAAAAAAGACGAATGATGAAGCAGTCGTGTACGGAGTGCCCTATTTTCACACCCATCGCCAAAAATGATGCTTTAAAACGTTGGTAAATTCTTAAAAGCTATTTTCTCACATTGTGGGAATGTCATCGATATATATATATATATAGCTAACCCTCAAGGGGGTTAACGATATTTCGTGAGTAATAGGGGATTGTGGGGATAACCATATAATACTTTTGATATCAAAATAAATGATACATTAATGTGGGTAAAACAATAAACCATCCCCCAAATCACCATAAATAGGTGGTATAGACCATTCCCACATGGGCGATTTATGACATTGTTTTACTTACATTACTTACAATAAGAAAACCAGGAAAATCGCCGAAGTTCACTCTGACTGCAGAGATGGGCAGTTGATACAGGTCAACAACTGGGTCCTATGGTGAACCAACTGAAAAGTTGTAGCCTCAACTTGGATTTCATGTAGAATTATGTGTGTTACCCTCTGGTAAACGTTTACAATTGGACAATCACCATTTTCAATGGGAAAACTCACTATAAATGGCAATTTTCCAGTTCGCAAACTGTAAACGTTTACCAGAGGGTAAAAGAAATGGCTACCTTTTTCTCGGATTCCCATCCATAGGCCGAAATCCTACTGGAGATCGACCTAGAATTTGGAACGGAAGGCGTTTTAAGGGACAGCAACGAAGGTTGGGATTTCTCCAATGCAGCAGCAAAATTACCATCACCGATTAATGTGTCCAAAAATAGGGGGGTATCCTAACATAGCACCCATGTTCAAGTGGAAAATGAGCTAAATCAAGATGTTTAGAAACCTTAGATCATCTATCAACGGGCCATCAAAACCAAAGCAAACTCTAAAAGTACTGAAGGGTCACAAGAAATCAAGCCCTGGGATGAGGTTTCACAGGTCAGATGATTTGCAAAGATCATCCCATTCCCTCGTATGTACCCTCTGGTAAACGTTTACATAGCTATGGAAAGATCCACCATTTTGAATGGGTAGTCATCCACTATTTCTATGGCCATTTTCAATAGCAAACTGTTGACATAACCAGAGGGTAATACATTTTAATACCCTCAGTCCCACGGGACGATGGGATGACCATCCAATGCTAGGGCGGCGAGCCTTGGAGATCAATGTGCGAGATATGTTGGAGGCCGGACTCAAAAAGTCGTTATAAGATGGGCACGGCTGAATTCGAAAGTAGAGAAAGGAATCCATGTTTATTGATGAATATACACTTGGTGTATGGAATGGGATGGAATGGAATTAGTTAGATAACAAAGATAACAAAGATAACAAAGATAAAGGTCCCAGGTATTACTGTTTGACTCGGATTTTGCTTGTTTACAGACCCGATTTTCTACAGTTAGACCACCATGTATGCTTGGTCAAGTCCCAATTCTCGTTGGTTCACGTGATTAAGCCCCTATCTCTGGTTAAAACCATGTTACACCCGGATTTTTCTGCCCATTTTGACTTTTCCAGTCGTTGCTGTGCTGTTCGTACTGAAACCTCCATGGACTCGAGTTTTCCCTGCGCTTAAAAGCCCAAGGTTCGTTGGTTTTTTAGTCCCAATTTTCCATGGCAAAAATCGGCTCCCTGGGCTTCACTCAGGCGGGCGGCGCCGCGGACGACCACCTCTTCCTACGCGCCTTCAGCCGAGCAGTGGGATATTGGCCTGCGCAAGGCGCAGCTGTGGCCATGAAGAAAATTCTGTGGATTTAAAGATCAAAACTTGGCACCAATCAGAAATTGAGGATATGGGGATGGGTCAAAACCCTGGTATTTAGTGAACCCAAAAATAGCTGGGATTTGTGGATGTTCATCCCACTAAAAATGTATCTATAGGTATTGACCCATACCCATATCAAAGATCAAGGATTTTGCTCATCAAGAATTGGGGATTGAAGCGACGCAAACTGGGGTGGACATGGTGATACTCTGCAGCCGCAAAGGACGACAGCTTGACTGACTGTTTTTTTTCGATCAAAAACCCTCCATTTTATGGAGACATCATGGCAATTGGACAGGTTTAGGTGATACTACGATTTGTAATTATCCCAACCCAATGTCAACCAAATTATCATCCTGAACCTGGCGATATGCCCACAAAATAGCCCAGAATTCTCCCCATTCCGCCATTACTCCCCAATAATTGTTTGGTACAACGGCAGAATATATTGATCCCCCATTTTATCCTAATTGTTGATTAGAGCATATTAATGAATCTCCCATAAATCTCCTTCATTGTTGGTCACAACATTTTAATCCCATGAATCCCTCATTGTTTCTTGATTATAAGATAGTAACATAACATAACAACCCACCATTCACAAGTCCCCAAGAAATCCCCATGCTGGGGACCTTGGGTTATGCCAATGGTCCAATCCCAGTCTGACCAGGTATGGATCGTCAACTCTCCGCAGTGCTGGATTTGATGCTGCCGGGCTCAGGCCGCAATCAATTGAAACAGTGGAAACAGTGGGGGTTAAGCATGGAGCCTTCAAACAGCAGCAACAGCAACAGCAGCAGGGATATTAATCTGGTTGAATTATAAGGAACTCAAATGGCCTTGAGGATTTTTCAGGATGATGGAATATTCAGTCAGATACAATAGGGAGGTGTATCAATGCCCCCAGTGGCTTTTCTAGGGAGAATGATGATTAGCTGGATGCAATGGGGCACCCTATTTGGAAATCTCATCCCAGCTGTCCTATGGGAACAGATCACTCTTGCTAAAAGTTGTAATCTACCCTTCAAAAAGATTATGTTTGTAGGAAAAATGCAAGGATCCCTGTTCTCCGCTTTGTTTTTTCCATCTTTTTCCTTTGCAATCTTTGCAAGGGTCATTTCCATTGCATGTCATTTCAAACCACTCTAAGCTTCCAGTGTTGATGAAGCAGATCCTAAAAAAAAACTTTCCTTCCTATTCACTATAGCATGCCAGTACTAAGAAAATGACATTGGAAATTCACAATTTATTCGTTTTGATATGGGAAAACCGTTCATTAATAAATTGTGTACCCCAACAGTTGATGGTTGATCGTCATATTCCCTATTCAAGTGACCATAGTATGGGGTATACCATATACCCTATTCTCACACACTCACAAATCATGTTGTTGGCTGTGTATCCCGTTGTATTCCGAATATATGTTTAGTTTTTTACCCAATTCTTCATGGTGATACCAATGGACACTTCAATGGGAAATAAAAAAACATCCAGGGTTGTGAAAATAACAAGTCGCAACAGGCAAGCAGTTGAGTCGCGAGAACGAACTGCTGGTTGCAGTGCAGAGGGTGCTCTTTGCCAGCACACAGGTGCCCTCGAGAAAGGGAAAGGGTGCAAGAAAGAACGCTGGAGATGGAGAACATATTATATATATATACGTATATGTATATTCTACATATATATATATACGTATATATATATATATACGTATATATATATATATACGTATATCCAGTCAAATCCCCGTTATAGTTGATGTGTTTAGATCAACCAACGGATGGGGATAAAATCTGACTAGAACGCGTTTGGAGGATGTGTTTTATTGGGCTGAGATCTCACCAAAAACGTGGCTTGAAACCCTTGGTGAAATTCATGGTGAAATCCCAAGAACCAGTGAAAATTCCCTTACCCTCTGGTAAACGTTAACAAAAAACTATGGAAAATCACCAGCTCGCTATAATGGGTACATGAACAATAACTGGCAATTTCCAATAGCTATTTTGACATCACCAGAGGGTAAAATCCTATGGTTTTTCGAGGGCTCCCATGGGAATTTTCCCAGGCGCTTCGCGCCTGGCGGCTGCAAAGCTCCGAAGCCTTGAACTTCGATGCCACGCCGTGACTTCTATCGAAGCGGGGCCCGCTAAAGCATGGTGTTTTTGCCAATGGTTAATGCTTGGTTGGGTTTATGGTTAAGTTTAAGAATGGTGAAATTATGGTTATTTAATGGTTACTAAGTTACTAATGGTTTAATTCGTGGTTGATATCCATTAATATGGGGCTTATGAATAAATAATGCATTGATCATGGTTAATAGTCACCACTATTAACAGATGGGATTTCATTCTACGCCCATTGAAAAGATCATTGAGTCACGAATGCGACAGATCCATGAATTTTGGTATGGATAATTATCCCCATGATATTTTTCTAGCCCCCATTACAATGGGATTGGGATAATTTTCATGGTATAGATCCATCATTCTCCCTGAACTATCCCCATTAACAATCCCATCCCCCTATCGTTAAACACCCCCTAGATGGTCTCAAATATGGAAGGAGCAAACAAAATTGTCTGGGAATAACCGATAGCTTCCATGAAAATGGGAATAATGATATATGATTTGTGATGTGTGATGTAAGATATATGGCGTATTGTATATATGGATATAGTATATGTTAGCGGTGTGTATCCATATATATATATATCATATATATATAGATAGGATATGTATATATATATATGATTTATAATCTGGAAAAAAATATAATGACCTCATTCTGGTGTCACTAGAATGATGATTAGTAAGGCAAATCATCCCCATTTGGCCGTATTTCGGGCATTTTCCTTTTCTTGAACTATTATATTTCAGCCAGATATAACAAATACAGTATCTATTCATAAGAGTGAATAACAAATACACTATCTATCTGTAGTAATGTATATATATATATAGTTTATCTCTCTATGGAAATCTCCATAATATAAGAATATATATATATGTATCCATATATATATGCTGAATATTTGCAGGAAACCATGTGTCGACCGAGAAAAGTGGTTCCTGTAAATATTGGAAGACCAAGCCACTGGGATATCAGTTTCTCCAGTGACTCTTTTAGGGCTACCTCCATTAAACAATGTCATCTAAGGTGGAATATTCTATAGCGATCTATATATATATTTATGTAGATATGTTTTTTTGCACAAAACAAAGTTCACCACATAAAAAAGAACAATGAAAATTGGGTCATGCCTGGTGTCCGAGGTTGATCATGATCACTGGCTTCACCTCGGAGAATAAGGAGATGTACCCAATGGCAGAACAATGTGGGTTGATCTGTTTGGCTCATGATTTAATAGATATCTTTGGCAACATAGGGAATATAAGGATGAAAAAACTATTCAATGGTGATATTATGGGGTGTAATTCAATCAACCGTAAATTTTGGGTTGTTTTTAACCAACAATGTGGAGGATGGGATTATTAGTAAGGATTATTCGTAAGGATTATTATGGAGCTATATATTTGAGAGACTTAGCCATCATTTGGGCATAGAGTTTTCATCGCCCATTTGGTTGGATATACAGCGAAATCCGAACAACTAAGCGTTTTTCCAGGAACAATATGATACAACTGATAGCGCAGGGGACACCAACTGGTGAAGGGCATTTTCATGCTTGATTCTTTTACCATAAATGGATATTGTATATATATATACGCACAACACCTGGGATTTGCCCAGGCGTTGCAGCGTAGAAGTTTCCCATTCACAAACAAATGATGTTGCAAATTACCGTAATTCCTATGGGAAAAATAACACAGGTACTAGAGACTATTAAACAAACAAGATCAAAACAACCGAAATTCCTATGGGAAAAACAAAACGGCATAACACCTGCAATTCCTATGGGAAAAACAACAAAGGTACTAGGAAATATTAAATTCTCAAATCGTGAAAGTTAACATTCAATTAGGAAGATCAACAAAGATATTAGGGAATATTAAACTCCCACCCCCGTTAAACCGTAAATTCCTATGGAAAAAGCAAACGGTATTGGAGAATATTAAACTCCCACCCCGTTAAATTTTACATTCAATTGGGAAGATCAACAAAGATATTAGGGAATATTAAACTTCCACCCCTGTTAAACTTTACATGCAATTGGGAAGATCAACAAAGATATTAGGAAATATTAAACTCCCACCCCCGTTAAACTTTACATGCAATTGGGAAGATCAACAAAGATATTAAGGAATATTAAACTCCCACCAGCGTTAAACTTTACATTCAATTGGGAAGCTCAACAAGGATATTAGGAAATATAAAACTACCACCCCCGTTAAAATTTACATGCAATTGGGAAGATCAACAAGGATATTAGGGAATATTAAACTCCCACCAGCATTAAACTTTACATGCAAGTGGGAAGATCAACAAAGATATTGGGGATATCATTTCAAGAGGTAATCAAATTGTAGCTATGCTGTTGCATTCAATCTCAACAGGCATTACCCCTCTGTCGCAACGGCAGTTGGCTCAAAATGTGTGTGAGTTACCACGTTCCCATGATCATCATGATGATGATGATGATGATGATGATGCCTCGCCCGTCGTCATAGCGGGTCCGGGCAAAACCCAGGCATTTGCCGTATATATATATATGTATGTATGTACAAACCAGCGTCGCAAAAATGTGCTGGGTGTCTCAGGTTTGCCGTGTTGATGGACAGGGTAGGTATATGAAGGTTGGTGATTTCATTGTTATTGCCACCCTCCTTTCAAAGGAAAGAAATCACGATATACAACCAGCAAGCCATTCAAGTTTTCTTGAACTAAGATTTTCTTCAATCGGTTTTGTTGTTCTTCATGATGTGCAGTATTTTTTCAGTTGACTTCAGGCACCTGCCGGGCTCAGAGTTGAAGAAACATACAGCTCTACATCAATTTTTGTGCCAAAAAAAACAGGGTACCATGGATGCACTGGCTCCCATTTTCTCGGAGGCAATGTGGTAGACTGAATGCCATCAACTTTGTTGCAGCCCTGATTTTGATACCCTGAGTTGGCGAAATAGGGATCCTCCATGACCGAAACCATCATTGGCTTCACCACCTCAACCGATTTTTGGTAAAGGCACCCTGGTGACTCGGATGTGGGACCCTGGCGAAGTTCTGTTCCAAGTGGATGTGGCTCATAACAAGGTGCCAAAGACCTTATGCCTGAATGGGTATGGGTCAAATTGGTTGTCCCCAAGGAATGGATAGGCTGAATGTCCTGAAAATCAGCAAGTTTGTGGGTGCCCCAAGGTTGATCCATACATGGCTGGTGATTTAGAGGTCATTCAAGTTTTGGGTCGGACTGCATCGGTCTGCCACACACGCGACACACGTTGAGGGGGAGGGATCACTCGCAAGCACATCCTGAAGCGCACACCATGCTGCAATGGACGATGGTAAGGAAAACGAAAGCCACGTTGCATTCAGTCAGCGCGCCATGCGCAAGCCTCGGCCAACTTTGTTGGGATTTGCCCGCGCGCGCGGCCACCATGTCTGCCACAGATGCAGGATCGACGCCCGGGATTTTTTGAAGCTTTGGTCAGCTGGGCTGCTTACGCCCCGCCCTCAGCTCCTAGTTTGAACGCTGCAGCAGCCCAACTTACACGCCTTGCCACACAGATGAAAGCAGAAGAATTCCTCAAGTTGAATTTCTTAATTTTCTAAAGCCAAGCATAGGCATCCACTTGGAATTATATGGGGAGCGGGGCCATCCTCAATCCAACCGCGTTTGTGCTTACAATTGTCGGGCCCGAGGTGGCAGAAGCTAAGTTGGCACGCGTGGTCTTTGTGGCGGCAGCTTGGCCTTGTTGGCGCCATGGGCTCTGAAGCAAAAGCCTTTCGTGGGAAAATGTTTCCTAGCCCTTGTTTTTAGCTACGAATCATGCAGTCTGACCATCGGACCACTTGACACGCGCAGATTCTGAAAAGTGACACGGGCCAGCTGGTTTGGCACAAAGCCAGGCACAGGATGGGATTTTGACCTTCGTGGCTTGTGGTGGCTTTCCGAGATTTTATCCGTCGCACGGGCAGTCATCAATCCCGAAGATTATACATTGCGTTCAATGCCCTGGCATTGCGACCGTTTTGAGAATGCAATTAATCGTTACATCTCTTGACGAACGCAATGATCTGAGGATTCCTCCTTCGGCGAAGCATCCATCCTGGGGCACCTGAAAGATCGTCCCGAACGGCTCTCTGTGTCCCTTGGATCAACGGTCGGCCATCCCGTAAAATTCCCTGGGAACTTCGGAGCGCAATAGTTTGGGATGGCCGCCATCGTAAAGGTGCTGTCCCCGCTTTTGCAAAACATTCAATGACTTGCCCAAATCCATTCACATGGGGAAAATGTTGGTTTTGGACTGTTTGCAATGCAACCCAGCAGCAATAGTCCCCAATGTCTAGAGACTTTCGGGCTCAGTCCTGAGTGATGCGAGGTTTAGTTGAACGGTTCATGTTGTCCACGTCGGATTCGGCGATCACAGTTTTCCAATATCAAGTACCAATCATCATCCAATGGACTGTTGGATGCCTCGAAGCAGTTCCGGGATCCAATATGGGTTTGTCCAAGATAGGGCATCCAAAAAAACTGAGGTTTCGGATAAATTGTTCTGACTGTTTATTGCCATGTGGGGTCTACCCCAAACCCGGGGCAAATGCATATCCATTCTGCATCGGTGATGTTTTAGATGGTTAAATCGGCAGTTTCGTTTAGTAAACATGTGAGTGGATTTTGTTTATCAAATCTCCCAAAAATTATCCCAAACCATCTGAAGTTGGTTGTATCAGCTATATCAAGCTGGATAAGTGAAGAAACATCAAGAAACCCAAGTATTGCTTATTTAAAATTTAAACCCATTTTTGATGGTATACAACCCTATTTTTGGTTGCTTAAACCCATTATTGGTTGTATTCCTATAGGATCTCCCTATAACTCGCTGGGGTTCAAGGTTCCAGGTGCAGGACGTCCCCGAAGCTTCGGTGCGCCGCATCTTGCAGCAGCAGTGCGGGGAGATCTCTGAGGAGCTGCTCGGATGAAATCCGGGGATTCGTGGGATGGATACCTACTGAAAACGATGGGGATATTTTTAGATAACTGGGGTAACCCCATATGAATATATATATATATACATATATATGAGTTGAATATGGGGATATGTAACTGGGATATTTTTAGATGGGATACCCCCTGGAAAAAGCCATGGTATCTGCAAGGTAAATCGAAGTTCGAAGCATTTAATGGAAATATAATTTGGGATTCCAAGGGGATGAACTGGGATATCTATACTTTCAATGGGGATATGATGGAGAACTCTATATTCAATGGAAATATCATGGGGATATCTTTGTCGTGGGGTCCCCAGACGGCCAAGTTGACGCACATTTGCCTTGGTGAATTGTTGGGTTTAAATGGGAATACTCTGATTCGATGGGGATATGATGGTAGTAGAATGGGTATGGTAATTCCAATCACTTTACATTGCACCCTAAAACAGATAGAAAAATGCATGAAATTGGGGGTATTTACTGTTCTGTCTATGGCAGTTCCGATAAATCCAACATGTTGCTGGAGGATTTTTCAAATCAGCATCCAACAATGCCAAGCATCACTGGTGATGGGAATTCTATTTGGACTCATGGTTTTCTGGTGATTCTTGGGAAGCTAGACTTATATCATGTATATGTATGGATGATTTAAGCACCGAAAAAATGGGAATGAAACCGGGATTCAGAAGTGAGCCCACCAGTAGCGAATTGGGCATTGGGATTGATCTGTTGTGCTTGGACGATTTAACCATCATCATATGGGATGGGACGTGGTAAGTAAAAAAAACTCTGGATAAACACAACGACTTCACTAGCACGTCACTGAGACGATGGTTAAGATTGGGGAAACTATCCCGAAAGGGCCGATCTTTTCAAGATAATGAATTGGTGTAGTTTGTCCCGATTGATGGAGGAGGGGATGTTATTGATGCAATAGAGACTGGGAGATGAAACCGCCAAAAGTTGTAGATTGGGATGTGTTACTATTACATACTATTACATGAATTGCATGACATTTTTGTTGGGGAACCAACATTGGGATGATTTTGGTTTGTCGAAAATGGGTGATACTTCCTTTTTGCAAACAGACAAAAGCCTTGCAGGCACATCACAACATGCACGCATCGCTCCTCCAGAAATTCAAAAAAAATTGGGCGATACTTCAAAACTGCATGGAGAAAACGATGCTTGACACTATGCGATGGTTTTGGAGTACATCCTAGTTTCAGACAAAACATGTTTTTGGCAGTTGGATCACAAACTTGGACTATGAGCACCAAGAATTCTTGATTTTACTCATCGAAGTTGGGGATTAAAGCATCAACGATGTCATGGAAACAAAAGGATTTGCAGATTGATGTTATAAGTAGATACGTGTTGTATGTGGGAATTTCCCTAGCCAAAGAGTGAGTCGGCTACTTACACCCAATCAACCAGAAACTTGCCATGTACATTTATCATATGTAAAATTGGTCAATGGTCAATCTCATCGCTGAAAAATGGTAGGTTTTGACCCAACCACCTGCCACATGCAGTGGGTCTTTGATGCCATCGGTGAGGCAACTGAGAGCCATCGGTGGCCGCTACATGGACATTTCTGCCATGTTTCTGGGCGATTCCAGTACCCCATTTTTCAGGCGCCTTTTTTTGGAAATAGCTGATGAATGTGTAGTATGGATGATATGTTTGGCAGTGCAAAGAAATTGAATCTGACATGGCATGGGTGGATTTGCTTTCGTCCAGCTGGAGTTCGTTGGATATCTTGCAAGATGATGGACCATCCTGTTTTGTCACAGGGAAATAAAGAATGATCCCATCCCTTCCATGTTGAATTCTCCGAAATAGGGCCCCCAAAACAAATAGATCAAATTGATCACATAGCAAACCAGTTCCGGGTGGTGTTTAATATCAGGGAATTGGACAATCAACCCCTTTAAGGTCAGAGCAATAATTAAACCTCCTTGGATATGATAGGAATATATCGATACATGTGGTTTTTGTTATGGTAATATATGAATAATATATGTGATATTCCCAAATCCCATAGGAACATGATAGGAACATGATAGGAACATAATAGGACCATAATAGGACCATAAATGTGGTAAATGTGGCAAGAAAAATGTGATATTCCCACATCCCATAGCTTTTTCCACATCCCAGGTTGGGCCACATGCGGCATGGCGTGGCGGCCAGCGAGGCAGGATCCTTGATGGTTTTTACCATGAAAAACAGGAGAAAAAAATCTGAACAGATTGGGAATATGTTGATATAGATGATAAATGGTGTTCATTTTTTGCTTGACATTCCTGAAAAAACTACCGGTGTTATTTGTTGGGGATTATAAGAAACCATAAAAAAGCTAGCTATACCGGCTATAATGTGGTTAAAACAATAATAAACCATCCCCAAAATCACCATAAATGGGTGGTATAGACCATCAAAAATGGGGTGGTTTATTATTGTTTCAACCACATTGCCGGTTTTAGTTATTCACCTACCAATGGGATAGGGGATCACAGAACCAAACCATTGGCTGTAGTTATAGTCTATAACAATGAAAATGTACTTCGAATAAGTCTTAGAAAGTTTGAATTGCAGCTAACATTGTTCATATGATGGATTATATAGTCGTATAGTTATTGGTCGATTTTCTCATTAACTGCAACTTGCATTTTTTCCGGAAGGTTTCCTTTTCTTCATTTAGGCACACACTTGCTGTTTGACTCCAATTTGAAGAAGAAACCCTTTTCTAGTTTTTTTTCGGTCTGGCTATCTTCGATTCTGTGCCGGAGGACATCCCAAGATGTGAAAGCAAGACGTTTTGTTGTGGGGAAGATAGGGTGATAGGCCCAAAAAATGTACCAAAGGCACATCCAATCTCTTGTATGGGACCATTTGTGTTGATTGAACCATATTTATGACTTTGTTTATGTGCTACTTTGGTGTTGATCATCACGCTAGGGTTTTGAACCCTGTGCGTTCCAAGGTTGAGAGAATGGTCATCGGAGAGAAGTGAAATCCCGTCCCCACAATTTTAGATATCGGCCCAAAAGGTTGGGGCAGTTCAATTTGATCAAAGATGGAACCAATGGAACCAATGGAACCACTCTAATATCATCCAATGGAACCAGCCCAGTAATCCCATTGGCGTAACCTCACACAACGAGGCCGTCCGCTGGCTGCTGGAAACTGCGGAGGTGACAGTAAGGCCATCGGCAGATTGTCGAATGGCAATGTATTGGGATGTTGGAAAAGTGCACCGTATTTTTTTCCGTAATAAACTTTGCCGTAAGAGCTCATGGACTCATGGACTTTTTAATTTGAAAAATCGACGAAGAACATGCTTAAACCGACCATTTTATGGTGTACCAGGCCCATTGGTGCATCGAACTTTGGAAGGTTTTACCCCGCCAATAAGAAACACCATTTCGGGTTTGCATCAATCCATGATGTTTTCATGATTTGTTCATGTTGATCATGTGCTTTGCATGTCGTTACCGAGCATTTCATTGTTGTCATCAGCACCCAACCATTTTTGGCACCTGATCATCCCATCCAGCCATTGTTGGCACCGAACTGCGTCAGGCGGTTGTTGCTCACCGGACAGCCCAACGCTCGGTGGACGCGGCCGCAGCTGTGGCGTGCCATCTGCCTGCTCGAGTCGTCAGGTGGGGATGGGGTTCGACATGGTTTTAGAGCCCTCAAAAAATGCATCTTTGTGGCGAGAAAGTGATAGGTAGACCTCAATTTCTCCTTTTAGTGGAGAAAAAATATGATATTTTGTGGTCGAACAGACTTGATGATGATATTTTATAGGTAACCGTTTCTGGCCATGAAATCATGGCACGGGACGAACTGGTGATAAATCCATATAAATCCCATAAAATAATGAAAGGTGTTCCAGATTTAGCCATGTTGGTGTCATTGTGAATCTGTTTCTGTTTTTGGCCCCATAAGGGGTAAAAATCGCAGCGATAGGAATTCTTGATGACCTCATTGATTGGATGAATTTCCCACTTGGGAAATGTCTGATGGTCTCAGTTTGGAAATCTCCCAGGGTCATCACAACGAATGGTATCTTCATTCCTGGTCAACAACTTACTGAAGTGAATAACCATTAGTTATCCCAAAATAACCATCTTATCCAAATATTGCCCAACTATTGAGGGTATATTCATTTTATATCAACTAGATCAACCAGATGAAGTGAATCTCCACCAATCGCTGTCGGTTTTTTGATCCAAGAAGGACAGAAAGTCCCCTACGACGTGGTGCTGTGGAACGTCTTCCGTGGAGATGAGTCGGCGTTGAGATCGATGAAGGATCGCGAGTCGACGGGGCAAGATGAGCTTCAAAGATGGCGGGTTGTAGCTATGATTCTGGGGATGAATTTTATTCTTTGATATGGCAGTGTGTCAAAACCCATGGTACCCCTGGTGAACATCAAAATAGCCATATGGTATCCCATGAATTCCCATGAATTCCCATGAATTCCCATGGTATGCGGATTCATGGGAAGATTCTGGAGTTCTTTGGGATGGATCTATTGGACCAATGTTCCCCAAAGTGCCATAAATATCCGGAAATCATCATGCATCCTGGTGCTTTGGAACTATTTTGTTCCATTCAGTTGGGAATGGAACATCATCCCAACTGACGAACTCACTCCAGGATTTTTCAGATGGGTAGGTGGCTCAAAACCACCAACCAGAATTCCATTTTCAGACACATCCGTATGGCATTTTCCTGGCGGATGGGATGATGGTCGGCCAGGAATCCAACCTCATTGCAGTGAACCCACGGAAGAGTGACACCTCCTGGGCCGCCATGGCTTGATCCGCCCTGTTGATGTGGTAAATGTTGCAAAAAAACCGCCAAGTAATCACCAGAAATGGGGATAAAATGGTAGAAATCCCTCCAAAATTGGGGCTTTATGGCATGATATGGCATGATGGCATAGGGGTTTACCATGGTTTACCACTAGCATTTGAAGCGTTCATAGTTTGGTGGGGTGGAGATTCCCTCTATGGCCATCCTATGGCCATCATCGTGGATCTGGTGCAGAACCCCATCACAATACCGTGTTGTTCATTCAGAACCCCATCTATTTTGCTTATGCTTATGTACCTATCTTTGTTTGGAAACTCTAGTTTCCGGCATTCTACTAGTTTCTTGCTTCCAAATCTCTTGAACACTGGATGTTGCTTCAGAAGCCATGGTTTGATGGTTGTAACATGTTGTAACATGTTGTAACATGTTGTAACATGTTGTAAACCTTGATATGTTCAGCCCATTTGTTTCAAAACGATCCTTTCGATCACCATGGCTCCGAGGCCCTGCGCTACGACGTCGAGGCGGGCTCGCCGCTCTACGCGGAGGTCTTCCGGCGCCTGGTGCAGAACGAGGGGCTCAAGGCGGTGTTGGATCTGGTGCCTCAGAAGCGATTTGTGCGGAAAATCACCGATGAATTCATGGCTAACTTGATATAACTTGATAACTTGATATGACCACATAATACTATTATACATGTAGTTACCTGAGATACATGATATAACTGATGTAACTTCATATAATCATGAATTAGTGGGATATCTCGGATATGTTAGGGGGATATTTCATGATATTTCAGCATTAATTCAGATGTGGGTCTGAAATTTCATGGGATGATGGAACCAACAAGTCATGTGGGATTTAGCAGATGATTTGAATGGGGATGATGTTTGATATGGCATTCACCATGAATATGGTGATATGGCATGAAGATATTTCACTCCTGGGGATTTTGCACAACTCATATTGATCTGAGATGGGGAGATCTTATGGATCCTTGGACGGTGATTTAACAACCAAAGTGGGGAGATATTCTACCGATATTATGGGAGGTAACCAACAAATAATCAGGGATTAACGGAAGATACATCCCCATTCATGGGGATGTTCGTTGCCTTGGAAGCGATTGATTTTTTGGGATGTGCTGGGGACATTTCACCATCAATTTATGGTTTGTTTTTAGCCAAATATCGACGGTGATAGAAGTCACCAACAATGGGAATTTCTAATGGGTGTAGTTTGAGAATGTAACGCCACAAGGTCCCCAAAAATACGTGTTGTTTGTTTTTTTTATTGTTGTTTGTTTTTTCTACGTGTGCCTTTCTGTATAGTTTATGGGATATTTCAGCAGGGATGATATTCACTCCGTTTTCGGGAGACTA
>CAMXCT020001918.1:34968-59968 GCA_947184155.2 Cladocopium goreaui | reverse complement strand
ATTTGGATGATCTATAATGGACAATTTCAATCAAACATAGATCAATGGCCATGACTCAGGAACGAAAAAGAGATTTCACCCAACATTGATCGAGCATAAAACCCATGATACTGAATGTTAAACCAATTTTTCAATGGCCATTTCAGGAACCGATTGATTGGAGGTACCGATTCCATATGTTTTTGGTCTATTTTTCAGGCCTAAATTTCAAGATTCAAGATTCCCAGGAACTCTCTGGAGCAAATCTTGAATCCAACCCTAGGATTCAAGATTCAAGATTCAAGATTCCCAGGAACTCTTTGGAGCAAATCTTGAATCCAACCCTAGGATTCAAGATTCAAGATTCCTAGGAACTCTTTGGAGCAAATCTTGAATCCAACCCTAGGATTCAAGATTCAAGATTCCCAGGAACTCTTTGGAGCAAATCTTGAATCCAACCCTAGGATTCAAGATTCAAGATTCAAGATTCCTAGGAACTCTTTGGAGCAAATCTTGAATCCAACCCCAGGATTCAAGATTCAAGATTCAAGATTCCTAGGAACTCTTTGGAGCAAATCTTGAATCCAACCCCAGGATTCAAGATTCAAGATTCAAGATTCCCAGGAACTCTTTGGAGCAAATCTTGAATCCATCTTGAAGCCTGGATTCAAGATTTCCTGCAAAGGGTCCCTGGGAATCTTGAATCTTGAATCCTGGATTCAAGATTTGCTGGAAAGAGTCCCCAGGAATCTTGAATCTTGAATCTTGAATCCAGGGGTTGGATTCAAGATTTGGATTCAAGATTTGCTGGAAAGAGTCCGTAGGAATCTTGAATCTTGAATCTTGAATCCATCCAACTTGCAATGGCATTGCAACGCCATTGCAAGTTGGATAGGTGTCAAAGAAGTCAAGGCAGCAAAAAGGTCTATACATCCTAAATATGCGGAAATCTTCGGTAATTTCGGTGAAATCAGATCAATTCATATCATTCCCACAATAACTTGGGGGGACGAAAAGTTTGATGTGTGGAATTACTATGACTGTTGTTGACACTGTTCTTATTGTGATATCTACAACAGATCATGAGTTCAGTTTCATGGTTTCGACATGTTCGCTCCAACCCAGATCGCCTACAAAGAGCACACCTGAGGATGAACAAAAACACTGGTTATACACAGCGATTTTGTCTTTAGGTTTCAGGATTTAGTGAATTTCGTGTTTAGGGTTTTTTGTTTTTTTGTGTTTTTTTGTGTTTTTTTGTTTTTAGGGTGTATCGCTTTGGACCCAAAAAACCATCGCTAGCACTCAGGGATTTGATCGTCCCTTCGTCTCCAGGACGTGCGCCGGGTGAAGCAGAGCGTCCTGGCTTGATGTGGCATCATTGGAGTGGAAAATCATGGTTTTTTTCGCTGGGAAAAGCATCAATGGCTGGAATTTCAGGTACCCGCTGTTTCACAGTTTGCGAACTAGAAGATGGCCCATTTAATTCGATGAACCATTTTTCAACATGGTGATTTTCCATGTCTATGTTCAACTACCAAAGGGTCAGAAGTGGATTTAATCCGTTCCAATTGAGTTGAATTATTAACTTTCAGGGGGGTCGAAGCGACAAATCAGGGATTGATATTTCCAGTACTTGTAATTTGCCATGAAATAATTAGCCGTGATGGGAATGGAGTAACATTAGCAATACTAAGCACCCCAACTTTGTCCTTGCCATTCTTAGTCCTGTAGTTGCACATTGAGGGTTCAGCGGTAGCACCATCTCCAAACAGTTGGCCCGCGGCCCTCAGCGCAACCAACGTTTCACGGCGCCAGCCGTTCGCTGGTCTACAGATTGCTTCATTTGCAAAAGAGGGCGGCAGCGAAAAGCTTCATATATTGAAATTTCAGAGGGGATAGTGGTGCACTTAAGAGGATCGCCGAAAATGTGGCTGTTTAGCCACGCAGGGAAGTTTACTGTAGAAATCGCCCAGAGATGGTTGGTTTGTTGCAACCAGAAAATGGTGAACCACTGGACGGAATGGGGTAGCCTATTCTCACACCGATGGGATCAGAAGATGGTGAATCGTCAAAACACATATGGGATGTCACCCAACTTTAACCCTATGAGAATATGATATGGCTGATATGGAATCGATGAAATATCTTAAACTAATTTCGGTAAAAACGTCTTTGCGTTTATCCATAATTAGGATCATAATAGATCTCCGCAAAACGGCAGATGATAAACTAGTCCGACCATATACCTGCCACTCGGACAACTGTTTTGGCCCGTACAAATGCATATATGATCATATATGCATGAATGGATAAATAGATAATTATATATATATACACATAGATAAATACATATATACATATTATATACACATGGACATATGTGCAGTATTTCTGTGATTATTATACTATGGTATATCGACATGTGTATATAGAATTTTGTTTTGTGTATACAGTATACAGATTCTTGCAAACCTAAAGGACATACATTCTATATGTCCAACAGCGTTGAATTTGCAGGATGCCACGAGAGGTGACGCCACGTCGGACCAGCGTTGGTCTGGGGCGCTCAGGGTACTGCGAAATTCTGATCAGTCAACCGGATGGGATGTGGTGCCCACAGCCATAGCCATTTGGTCTATGCCATCTATGGTCACATAGGGGGTTGCTTAAGATTTGGGTTTTCCATGTACAACCGCGATGTCCTGAATTCTTCCTTCCCGCAGCATAGCTGGAGCAAACCAGCCATACGGTGCCATACATGGTTATTTTGATAAGCAAAACTGTTTCGTGGTTCCAAATGTTTCTTATTTTCTATCCTGAAAAATTCACATGATGATCCCAACTGATGGAATTCGAATCGCGCATCGGTTGGCGTAATTGTTTAAAGTGCCTTGCCGTGCCATGGACCCAGTGTCCCCGCTGTTTGCCGCATTCGCTCTGTTGATCATCTTTGGAATGGCATTTGCTGCGCTCTTGGCCAAGAACGGAGACAGATTGATACTCAAACCTGGTTGATTTGGGTGTGCGCAAAAAAGAATGGGTTGGATACCCACAATCTAAAATTGTGGAGAAAATCATTCCGCAGGGACCTTGTGGCGTTACATTCTCAAACTACACCCATTAGAAATTCCCATTGTTGGTGACTTCTATCACCGTCGATATTTGGCTAAAAACAAACCATAAATTGATGGTGAAATGTCCCCAGCACATCCCAAAAAATCAATCGCTTCCAAGGCAACGAACATCCCCATGAATGGGGATGTATCTTCCGTTAATCAGGTTATACTTATATGGCGGTTTGGGTTGGTGGTTTGGAAGTCTGGGAAATCAGAGTTATGTGCAAAATAGATTTGAAAAATGTTTTTTTTTTGTGTTTTGTATTTGTTTTATTTTTTGTTTAACTAATCTAATCTAATCTAATCCTAATCTAATCTAATCTAATCCAAATCTAATCTAATCCTAATCCCTAATCCTTATCCCTAATCCTTATCCCTAATCCTAATCTAATCCCCCTAATCCTAATCCCTAATCCTAATCCCTAATCCTAATCCCTAATCCTAATCCCTAATCCTAATCCCTAATCCCTAATCCCTAATCCTAATCCCTAATCCCTAGAATCCCTAATCCTAATCCCTAATCCTAATCCCTAATCCTAATCCCTAATCCTAATCCCTAATAATCCTAATCCCTAATCCTAATCCCTAATCCCTAATCCTAATCCCTAATCCTAATCCCCTAATCCCCTAATCCCTAATCCCTAATTCTAATCCCTAATCCTAATCCCTAATCCTAATCCCTAATCCTAATCCCTAATCCTAATCCCTAATCTAATCCCTAATCCTAATCCCTAATCCTAATCCCTAATTCTAATCCCTAATTCTAATCCCTAATTCTAATCCCTAATTCTAATCCCTAATTCTAATCCCTAATTCTAATCCCTAATTCTAATTCCTAATTCTATCCTAATTCTAATCTAGTTCTTCCTAGTTCTAAATCCTTCCTATCTAAATCTATTCTAAATCCTAATTCTAAATCCTAATTCTAAATCCTAATTCTAAATCCTAATTCTAAATCCTAATTCTAAAAATTCTCCTAATTCTAAATCCTAATTCTAAATCCTAATTCTAAATCCTAATTCTAAATCCTAATTCTAAATCCTAATGCTAAATCCTAATTCTAAATCCTAATTCTAAATCCTAATTCTAAATCCTAATTCTAAAATCCTAAATGCTAAATCCTAATGCTAAATCCTAATGCTAAATCCTAATGCTAAATCCTAATGCTAAATCCTAATGCTAAATCCTAATGCTAAATCCTAATGCTAAATCCTAATGCTAAATCCTAATGCTAAATCCTAATGCTAAATCCTAATGCTAAATCCTAATTCTAAATCCTAATTCTAAATCCTAATTCTAAATCCTAATTCTAAATCCTAATTCTAAATCCTAATTCTAAATCCTCTTCTAAATCCTAATTCTAAATCCTAATTCTAAATCCTAATTCTAAATCCTAATTCTAAATCCTAATTCTAAATCCTAATTCTAAATCCTAATTCTAAATCCTAAATCTAAATCCTAATTCTAAATCCTAATTCTAAATCCTAATTCTAAATCCTAATTCTAAATCCTAAGTCTAAATCTAAATCTTAATCTTAATCTTAATCTAATCTAATCTAATCTAATCTATCTTTCTAAGTATCTGTCTATCTGTTTGTTTGTCTGTCTGTCTATCTATTTACTTATCTAATATATCATATCCAATCTATCTATTTGTTTGTCTGTCTATCTATATCTATCTATCTATCAATCTATCAATCTATCAATCTATCAATCTATCAACCAATCTCATATATCTACATAATCTATCTATTTATTTGTTTGTCTATTTGTCTATCAAACTAGTCTAATCTTCTCTGATCTTATCTAATCTAATCTAAGCTAATCTAATCCAACCTCTCTAATCTTTCAAGTCTGTCTATTAATCTATCTAATCTATCTAATCCACCTAGTCTACCTTTTCTATCTGATCTATCTAATATGCCTACTCTATCCAAGTGACCTTACCTATCTATTCTATCTAAATAATCTACATGAAAGCAAAGCAGAGAAAAAACACAGTTTCTCTTGAAACAAATTCCATTGCGGTCCTATCCTGTACAGTACTCTGACTGATGCAGGTTTCATGGAGTTTCCATGGAGTTTCCATGCAGTTTCCATGCAGGTTTCATGTTGGTTACATGCTGGGTTTGCTGATTTAGCTTACTGGTGTGTAACCTCCATGACAACTCCCTCGAACCTGCATGGAATCTGCATGGAACCTCCATGGAACCTGCATCAGGCAGAGTGCATGGTAAAACCAACAAGTGTAGATAGAGGCATCACCTCCATAACGCACATGGAAACTGCATGAAATCTACATCAATTCTCCATGGAACCTGCATGGAACCTCCATGAAAACTGCATCAGTTAGAAGGCGCCATGCAACCATCACGTTTAGACACAAGAAACAACGGAACCTACATGAAACCTCCATGAAACCTACATCAATTCTCCATGGAACCTGCATGGATACTCCATCAAAGAAGCGCCATACAAGCACCAGGTGTAGATACAGGGAACAGAGACTTTTTTTTTAGTGGACACTACGTGGAAACCATCAGACGCTTTGACGCAAATTGATCGTAAATCGATCGTAAACTGATCGTAAAAAAACGCACAAAAACTGTCATAGCATCTGTGCATTTTGATGTCGTTTTCACTAGGTCATCTGTCTTTGTTGATGTCCCTTTTTGTTTCTGCACTGGAAAAGTCAATTTCTTCCAGAGTTTCTATTTATCCTGAGTGTTCACTGCTTGGTGGTTTCGATTTTGGCAAGGTTTCAAATGTGAATTTTTGTTTGATGTCATTTTGATGGAGTTTTATGTCTGTCTCGGTGTCAACTTGATGGAGGTTCCTAACATATAATATTGCAAACTAAGTTAATAAAAAGACGAAACCACCAAGAGAAATGAACTCACTTATGTCATCTTGGACTCTATGATCACCAAACCATATGAATATATGAATTGGCAAGTGCCGTTTTCTACAGGCCTTAGGTTCTTGTCGATGTCATATTGATGTTGTTTTATGGCCTTCTTATTCGTTTTTAGGCCGATGTCAAATCGATCGACAAAGGATCGCAAAATGATCGCAAAACAACGTCGAAATCCTACATCAAAATGACACATTACAAAGTCCACACTTGAAACCCTGGCCTTGCCAACATCAAAACCGCCAAGCAACGAAGACTCAGGATAAATAGAAATTCTGGAAGAATTTGACTTTTCCAGTACAGAAACCAAAAGAAACATCAGCAAAGACAGATGGCCTAGTGAAAACGACATCAAAACGCACAGATGCTATAACAGTTTTTGTGCGATCAATTTAGTTACGATCGATTTGCGATCGATTTGCATCAAAGCGTCTGATGGTTTCCATGTAGTTTCCATTAAAAAAACTCGAACATGTTCCCTGTATCTACACCTGATGATTGTATGGCGTCTTCCTTGATGGAGTATCCACGCAGGTTCCATGGAGAATTGATGTAGGTTTCATGGAGGTTTCATGTAGGTAACCGTTGTTTCTTGTGTCTAAACGTGATGGTTGCATGGCGCCTTCTAACTGATGCAGTTTTCATGGAGGTTCCATGCAGGTTCCATGGAGAATTGATGTAGATTTCATGCAGTTTCCATGTGCGTTATGGAGGTGGTGCCTCTATCTACACTTGTTGGTTTTATCATGCACTCTGACTGATGCAGGTTACATGGAGGTTCCATGCAGATTCCATGCAGGTTCCAGGGAGTTGTCATGGAGGTTACCCACCAGTAAGCTAAATTTGCAAACCCAGCATGTAACCAACATGAAACCTGCATGGAAGCTCCATGGAAAATCCATGAAACCTGCATCAGTCAGAGTACAGGATAGGACCACACGGTTTCAAGAAACTGTCTTTCCCCCATTTCAAAAATAAATAGACAAGTACAGAAAAATGCACTAGAATTCAATAATCAATTAAACAATCACGTGAAATTATTGGACATTAAATAAGTGTACATTTTCCGAGATACAAGATGAATATCAATTCAAAAACAAACCTAATCTGGTAGCAATCATTGTTGTTTTAAATTTGTTTTCTTTATTTTCAATGATTTCATTGTTTGCAGGGTTTGATATTTTTTGTTTTTTCTAAGTTTACAAAACCATCAATTCCCAGACTTCCAAACCACCAACCCAAACCACCACGTAAGCACAAGTTGAGTTAATCCCTGATTATTTGTTGGTTACCTCCCATAATATCGGTAGAATATCTCCCCACTTTGGTTGTTAAATCACCGCCCAAGGATCCAGAAATTGGGGGTATCCCATTTTCAGACAGACTCTAGTTTGCGTGAGATTTTTGTGAAGGTTGTTCACTGGTAAAGGGGTTTAGGATCCACAATCCCCAAGTGACTCTTAACTTGGCAAGGTTTGCCATGGCAAGAGAATCCGTTAGAGAAGAAGTATTCATTTGCAGCTGGGTTTTCCCGTAAAATCCTTAAGAATGGGGATTTCCCACCGCATGTTTTGGCCTTGGCCGGCTTAGGATTCTTGAGTTGGCGCAACATGCCACGGCGGAAGCTCTACCAGAAGCAGCTTGGCACAAACCGTTTTGGCCCAATAGATGGAGAAATCCGTTGATTCTTCGGAAAAGGGATACATCAGGCCCTGCCAAGCTCATGGGTCAACTGGCGACACTTTGGTGCGTTGCCGATGCAGAACACACATGAATATGTCAAGAAAAGGTATGGTAGAACATGGTATAAACATGGTATATGCATTCCAGATATGATAGAAAAAATATGAAAAAATGGTTTCATGGATATATCGGAGGCCCTCCGTGGTGATCAGTCCATCCGACAGGTCATTCTCACCTCTGAAGAGACTTGCATCATTTGTTTGGAGACGATGACTTGTGGGGAGTCGGCCAAAAAGCTCACTTGCGGTCACGTGTTCCTTGGAGATATCACTTCCGAGACATGCACAGGGTCTTTGGGGGAGGCCAAGGTTCCTTGAACTCGAATTGAGGATGGTTGGAAGAAGCAGTTCTTTGAAGGGAAAAAGTGATGTTCATACCAGTAGTACCGCACAAGGCGGTGGCGGAAGTTTCAAAAATAGGAAACCTATAGGAGAGATTGGTTGTTGTGAAGCAGGGATGGCAGAGCGAATCCACTGATGGACCGAAAGGTGCTTGAGGTCTCCTCTCTTTCTCTCTCTTTCTCTGACTATCTACCCCCCTACCAACCTATCTTCTATGTATCTATCTATCTATCTATCTATCTATCCATCCATCTATCTATCTATCTATCTATCTAA
The DNA here is from genome assembly GCA_947184155.2 of Cladocopium goreaui. NCBI lineage: Eukaryota > Dinophyceae > Suessiales > Symbiodiniaceae > Cladocopium > Cladocopium goreaui. Next base: position 51,596 of record CAMXCT020001918.1, on the reverse strand, counting down.
TCTATCTATCTATCTATCTACCTATCTATCTATCTATCTACCTATCTATCTATCTATCCATCTATCTATCTATCTATCTATCTATCTATCTATCTATCTATCTAATCTATCTATCTACCTATCTATCTATCTATCTACCTATCTATCTATCTATCTATCTATCTAGCTGTCTATCTATCTATCTATCTATCTATCTAGCTAGCTAGCTATCTATCTATCTATCTATTCATCTATCTATCTATCTATCTATCTATCTGCAAGATCAAAAACTAAGAAACCCCGGAAACTGCATCTTTGCAGATCCTCTTCAAATGCCCCACGCCTAAATGCGACAAAACCCTCACGTTTTGCTCATTCTTGACAAAGGGCACAGTCCCTTGCGCCTGCCAAGCGAAACGACATCTGAACGTCCAAAAGTGCCGCGAACATATGGTGCTTTGTACATTGTCACTTCCACATGTGCTTCGCGCCACAACGGCGTGCACTTTTTCCACATCGGAACTTCCAAAAGTGGTCCGAACGTGGTGTGCTTTGTACATTTTGACTTCTAAATGTGCTTCGCGCCACAACGGCATGCACTTTTTCGACATCTCAACTGCCAAAAGTGGTCCGCACCTGGTGTGTTTTGTACATGTTCACTTCGAAATGTGCTTCGCGCCACAACCGCGTGCAATTTTTCATCTTTCATCTGGCCAGCTGGCTCCGTACCCGCCGCTTTAGCGAGCCTACTTTTCGACCCTCCGGAGCCCCAAATCATTGGAAAAACATAGTGTTTCGCGACTTTCCTACCTTTTCTCGCATCTGCATCTTGTTTCTTCTTACTCTTTCTCTTCTACTCTTCTTTCTTCTAATCTTTCTCTTCTCTCTGCCTCTTCCCTGCTTGCTTTTCATCTGTCCATATTGTCGGAAGTTTGACTTCTAAACTTCCTTCGCCTAAGCTAGACTTCATTCATCAATTGGTCCTTTGCCTGAAATGAGATAATGTTTGCTGTGCATTTTGTCTATTGAATATGAAATATATAGCATTGTTGATCCACTCCTTTTCTTCTGGATCCCAGATTTGAGATTGTAGTTTGGATGTTGCGCATTGGTTCTGTTTGAAGATCCAAATCACATGACAGGCCAATTTCCTCAATCTGCTCCACCTCCAATGATGGTACTCCTCACTTTGGATGTGGTATATCATGGCTCTGGTATGATGATGCTCCCTATGATGATGCTCCCTCTACCCTGTGTTCTCTGTTTGCACATGAAGCCGCCATCCAAAAGTGCCGGATCTTCTGTTTTATGCTCAGGTTTCACGGTGACTGCATCGCTGGCTGGTGGGGGAGAGGGTTTCGACTCAGAACCCACGCCACTTGCCCGGTGTGCCGCCGTGAAGAGCCACAGATGATAGCAGCCCCGGCCAAGCCGTGCAATGCAGATGAAGTAGGCGACATGGGTATGGGTCAATACCTATAGATACATTTTTAATGGGATGAACATCCATTTACCAGCTATTTTGGGGTTCACTAGGCGCCAGGGTTTTGACTCATAGCCACATTGTTAGCACTGCTGTGTGAGGTTGTCAAACTTACACATCTCAGGTATTCTCAGGTCAGACAGACCATGTTCTAATCTTGCTGGAGATTTTGTCCAGCTCTGTCCAGCCAGCTACAAAGGCTCAGGATTTTGGAGCGGGAAATTTATCATCCATCTTTCAACAGATCTATGGTACCCCTTTGGCTGTGTGAGCAAGCCATCGCTGCAGTTTCCTGATGCTGCTGCAATGTAATGGACGTTCATGGAAGCGCTCCACATATTTCAATGACATGTCCAACATGCTGTCGCTGATGCTCGAAGGCATGTTGGTCAAAAATTTTTAAGGCATCAAAAAAGTCCTCTCCCCTGGTTCCTCCGAGGCACTGGCAGATATACACATGTGTCATGTGTATATTAACGTGTCTATGTGATAGATATAGATATAGATAATACAGCCTGAGTGCTTTATAAGAATCCAAAAGGTAGCACTACAGGAACCTTCAAATTCTCGACTTGAATTGCCCACGATTCTCCAAACAAACAGGGTGCAAGGATCCCTCAGATTCTACCCTATGTTTGGTCATATATCGCACCAGGGGCTTTGGGTCAGGGTCTTCAGGGTGCTTAAAAACGTGAAAATTATCCTTACGGGCAACAATTTCTTTTTGCCCCTTTTTTAATGTAATGAGTCAGGGGCTTTAGGGGCTTTGGGGGGCTGAAAAGACTTTTCAGGGCCTAAGAGTGCTTTGTGATAGGGCTCGGCTAGTCGCTCATCTTCATCGCATGATCATCACAGTCATCACCCGACATGCTGCAAATACAATACAAAATGATAGGCTTTAGCTCCAAAATGCTGCAAATATCACGCAAATGATAGGATTCGGCCCAATATGCTGCAAAAATATGACACAAAGTTAGAGGTTCCAGCTGGATATATGCATACATACTAGATATGTTTTTCTTATCCTGATTCTATTTTTTGGATGCCTCCAGTGTTGTTTATCGCCCTGAACAGTGGGATAGGACTTTTAGGTTGCAGTGCAAGAGAACAGCTTCTGGCGCAGACCAGCAGATAGCAAAAGGCTTGTGCCATGCGTGGGGCATACATGTTGTTGTCCATCAGATCCGTGCGCTCAAGTCATTGGGTCCCGAAAAAGACGACAGTTTTGTGGATCGTGAAACGTGGAAAAAGACCATGCCATCTCATGGGAAAATCATGTTCCCCATTGTGTCATGTCTTGTGGTACCCATATGGCTCCATTCTGAAGTTGCGAAATCCCCAATTTTTAGGGCTGAAAGAGCCCCGTTTCGGCTGGTGAAACCCATGTTTCATGCCCAACCAAGGCGCTTCAGTGAAGGCCCGGTTTACTGGGCCCAGGATCACAAATGGCAAATCCAGCATCAATGTGCACTTTTAATGGGAAAATTGCTACAAAATGGGTGATTTTCCAGCTGGCCATGTTTGATTCCCAGAGGGTATTGTTTTATTTTTAAGGTGGATATTTCTGGGATGGGTGGGAACCACCGAGTACAATAATTTGTCATTTGGGATGTATGGCTGCCTTGTTAATTTTGATCATCAAACCAGAATCCTAAGATGAAGACATCCCCAGAACAGGAAGTATACAACCATCCCTGCTTCATCATATGGGTATGGGCCCAAATTCAGTCACCCCATACATAGATACTTTACTCGCAGAATTCGTAATCTATTGCTTGAATCTCCAAATTTTCCTGTCAGGCTCGAGAAGAAGAGGCGAGATCTTGGGATTTCAAGCTGCGGTTGAACCCATAGATTTCAGGTGCACTTGGTTGATACAAGTCAAGAGAAATGCGACCTTTAAATCGCAAAAATGAAAGATTTCACAAGCAAGGAGCCGATATTGAGATTTAATCCTTCAAGAAACAGAAATCACCTAGAAATTTGGGTTGATTGGTTGTGCTATGGATCACTCTCGATGCTTGAAATTGCAATTTAAACAACACTGGGGTTGGGTTAGCCATCGCTGAAAGGATGTCAGCCAGCAAAATGGTCCCAAAGTTCGTTGTGAAGGAAGGATACAACTAGGATAGCTAAACGCCACAAAAAGGAGCCTACTTTTGTAGTGGCTAGCAAAGGTGGAGTATCCATTCCTACGATTGTACATTGCTCATTGCCTCTTTGAACTTGGTCTTGTTTTCAACCCGCACCATTTTGAACCTCCAAAGTCAGGACAAAACACGCAGCGAGCTAAGACTGCAATGGCATCCGTGGGTGCAGAGGTTTCTTGCTAATGAGGTATCGGTAGATTCCACTGAAGCCCTATATTTTTTGCTTTCACCATTGGTTTCACCATGTTTCACCCATGACGCCATGGCCTTCCCGGCCTTCCCGGCCTTCCCAGTTCTAGTGTTGGTCAAATCAGCTGTGTTTTTTGTTGGTTCCAAGTTGGCCAGGCACAGCTACAGGTCACCCGTCTCCGGCAGGTGGGGAAGCCCATTTTTTCAGACGCCAAGGTATCTAAGACTGCTGATTAAACCATACCAAACCAACCAACTACCAATTCCTTTGATACCCACTGATACATACCGTAATTATCCGTGATTTATGTTCATTGGGTTCTACAAATATTGTTGTCAAATCATGGTACAATCTAGCTACCGTTGTAGGTTCACTTTTTTGGCATATGCCCGATGCTTGGCCCAATTCCATCCCATGGTTTAAAATCTCATGGCCAGGCCTTAACAGCCTTAACACCCCATCCCAACCCAGGCCTTGGACGCCAAGAAGCGCCGCTTGGAGCGTGCCGCCGAGGAGTTGTGGCTCGGCCTGGCCCGCTTTCTCGCATCGGCGTGGGGCAAGTGGGGCAAGTGGGGCAAGATATATCCCATGGTTCATGGAATTCATGGCAATTTCAATGGAGAAAAATGATGATAGACCGTTAGGGTATCTAATCGGACCAAGTGTGAAAAAGTGAGAATAGTGGGGTTTTGACTGGGGTCCTTTAAGACCTTTAAGATGGGTTGGATACCCCAATCAAGGAATCAAGGGCCAAAGGATGACCAAGGGACACGAGGAATCTTGTTGAATCCAATGCGGTGTGTATGCTTGATATGTTGTCATCCCAGGTCCTTTTTTATGTCTCGATGGTGTTTGTCTCAAAACGTTGAGCGAAAGAGTGTTACTGGATCTCAGCATCAGCAAATTGTAAATAACATTGGCGCTGTCGTTGAACATGTTTGTCATCACCAAGCGACATCATCATCATCACCATCATCCTCATCATCATCATCACCATCATCCTCATCATCATCATAATCATCATCATCATCACTAACATCACCAACATCACAACCAGGACGATATCCGATAACCGTATCATCCTTTTCACCAGCATGACCATGGTCATTCCCTTCCTTGTCTCTGCGCACCTTACCGACACCCGAGGGACAAGCTCAGAGCAACGTGCAATGACCTGAAGGCGTGTTGGCAGTGCCACCAGCACCATGAACATATGGATCTCATGCCTGTAGCCGATGCCGATCATGATTCAGATCAAATTGTGGACTTTCCATCATGTGCGCTGATGACGACGATGGTTATTGTTAGACTTGCAATACTGACGATGATTATGTTGATGATGCTGATGATGGGGAGGAGGAGGGAATTGTTTTTCGGACTTGAACGGACGAGGTCTATAGTATGGGTGGATTCTTTTGGGTCATGTTTTTGATCTTGCAGTTTCAGGGTTCATGTCCCTTCTTTTGGGAGGGATTCCATGCTTGCCCCCGTGTGGAAGGGATGATCGAGAAAACAGTGGCCAGATCTGTGTTTGATGCCCGATCGCATTTGCCGTAATTTGCCACGCTTGGAACTGCTTGATGTCTCTGCGTGGTTTTATCCAACCTTCTGAATCATAGAACGATTCCTTGTTCAGCTCAAAAGGGGAAAAAACGATCTGATATTCCCAATAGTGCTTGTTAGCAATGTTTGGGCTTCCATCTTGTAACCTGGAACCTTTTTTGCCACTGAGTTGCAAAGCTGAGTTGATTTGCTTGTCTGATGGTGTTTGCAAGGTAATATCCGGCACAGAGCCAGGCATACCCCAAAAGTGAAGATCCCTAAAGCCTACCAACTTGTTGAGCTTGTGAGGAGCGAAACAAGACCAGAATTAGCCAGCGAAGAGTCTTCCAGGCTTTCCAAGGAATGCAAAGACATTGCTTTTGATCAGTCTTGCTGCCCTTTGTTGTTCTACGACAACACCAGCTTGGACAAAACCATCAACTTCAATTTTGCAGATACAACCAGGTATTGATTTTTTTGGATTGTCTTCATTGGCCAGCAATTTGGGATGCGCTTTTGGAAGCTTCCATTTCAACCTCCCCGCCGATGCATGACTTCATGATCCTTCAGTATGTTAAGAATGGTTATACCCCTTGAGGTAGTTGTTGTTTGGAAGTAAAGCTTCAATCTTCTGCACTCCATATCCGATCTTCTTGGCTTCCCGAACAGGTCAACATATATCGGTTTTGTAACATTCGAATCAAACAGGATCAAATCAGCGGTCAACTTGGTCCTGCACGTCAAGTTGTGAAGACTGCTTGGCAAAGACAATCATAGCATGCTCTGGTTCAACTTGCGGAAGTACCAGTTGCAGCCATCTGCCACAGGGATCCTTGAAAGATATGAGAGGTCGCCATATGTTTTCCCCCAATGCTTGCAGCGTCTTCCAACAGCCGGCTCCGTGCAATGATCGTGCGGTAGCAGCCACTGCCCCACGCCGCAACAGCTTCCTGGCCAGGCGCAGCATGATGCCGAACGGCCATCTTTGGAGCCGCTGGGCTGTGCTGGGAAGGAATGACGTGACCGACAGGGGATCAGAGTTGAGGCCACCAATGGCAGCTGAGGTCAGAGTTGGCTGAGCTGCGGGAGCAGAATCGGCAATTGCAGGAGCGCAGCATGCTTTGAGCTCTAGCTTATTCTCTTCAGAGGACTTGCTTGGGACAAGGCAACCCCCTACATGGAAGGACTTGGCTGGCCAGCAAAAATTCGAACCCACCCTGGCACAAACGCGTTTTGCACACCACAACGGCCCAGGCTTCTTCATCTGGCCATTGGAAAACCACACGGCGGATACAATCTTCGTGACTTGGCAGCGGCGATTGTAAAAATTGCCGTCACTGTGTGTTGGGATGAAAGGTGTTTAAAACCCTAGTGATTTGCAAGGGCAGCGTTTTTTGAAACCCGACCCTCGAAATTACAAACTGCTTGGGTAGCTGCCAAAAGGGCACAGACATGATGCACAGATTCAAGCTGGCACTGAATTTTTGTGCAGCATTCGTTTGTTTTTTGAAAGCTGTACCTGATTCTGGTTGATGAACGCTGCTTTCTGCAGCAAGTTTCTATGGTTACTGACGCTGATGTCACCACTTTGCTGCCCCTTGGGTTTGTCCAGTCCCAAGCGAAAAAAAATGCGATATTTTTTTCGGGGTTATTGTTGATTTTTGAAAGATGCGTTGCCTGAGGCTTCGGAAAGCCGAAGAACGAAGTGAAGTGCAGGTTGAGGACTGGATTTGTGCTGGATGGGACAGTGGGTTGTTATTAGTTTGGCAAAGTGCCATGACGCATGTACTGATGCTAATGGTGAAACAAATAGAAAAGTATGAATGGTGTTGGTTTGTTCTCTGGTGTTTTTCGGATACCTTTGGATTCAAACTATCATGTTTTGAACCCATGTTTTCGCAGATTTTGTGGCTGGAGATTTCACTGGGACAATCTTGTTCGATGCCAACACATTTGCAATTTTCAAACCGCACGACGTTTTGAATGAGTTATAGAAATTTTGCACATGTTTGATGAAATTGCGTGCTTTCCGACACTGAAATCCATCTATCATCTAAGGTTGCTTTGATCAGTTTCAACTGCAAGGGCCCTTTGCAGCATCGGGGAAAACAATACATGGGATGGATTTCCACCAGGTCATTCAGTTGATCATGTTGGTATTGCGCAGTAGGATTTGTAACAAATCTACCAAAAAAAAAGTTAAAGTTGGAAATGCTACGATGCCCTGGATTGCATTGTTGATTTATTGATGACCAGAAGAAAGAATTTTGAAGATCCGCATGGTGGAAGGTTTCACCGACCACGATGACGCAGGAATATCTTGCTCGACAAAGGAATCTCGCACGGGCCGCCCAGACGCTGTCCAGCTGCATCACCAATGTACATTAGGAACCAAGGAACGGATTCGAGAATAGTTCGAAAATTGTTGTTGATGGTTCACTATGGTGGGTTACATCTCTTATAACTTGTATCCCTAAAATGCCGATCTTTTTTGTCTTAAATATGGACGCACTGAGATTCAAAAATCCTAATTGCTCCAGCCTCCTCCACAAGGAGCAACAGAATCTTCGCCTGCGAAAAGCTTTAGCTGCTTTGAAATCGCAACTCTTTGGTTCGGGTCGCCTGGACTGTGGAAACTGGTTTTGTCTACGAATGGCTGGTATTTACCCCCAATCTGTAAGCTTTGTTCTGAAGCATGAGATTTTAGGGTACCCTATTTTCAGACAAAGTTATGTGATTACTTAGTAGGATTGCACCATGTTGGAACTGAAACTATGCATAGCAGGTAAACTCTCTTTTTTGATTGGATTTTGTTTGACCTGAATTCACCACCCGTTCGTAGATGCAATCCAACTTCACCGGACCTCTCTCACCCTGGCTGTTTGGAAAGGGCAAGTAAGGTGATCCATAGTTTCCGTGCTGTACCGTAGATGGACGATGAAATCAAACCCTGCTGTGTTGTTGCTGCCCCCGCATCCCCAAATTTCAACGTTGCCTTTGGGCTGCGCGCTTGGGGCCGGTGGACAAAAAATAAACCCTGAACACAAAGGAAGCTGTCTGGAGATTTGTGCGACATTGAAATTTGGGACCGGGGAAATTTTACTTGGTAGGCATCTGTGGGGTTTGATTTTTTTTGTCCATCTACTCTAGGACCAACTTGCTCTCATTGCACAAAAGCCAAAACCACTTGGTTCCCAAGCCTATGTTGGATGAAAAACACTCAGATGATACTCTGGGGTCAGTCTTCACTGTCCCATCGAAAGAAGTTTGGAAGTCAAACCAGAAGAGTCAGAGAAAAGAAAGGCAGAAGAAAGATTAGAGAAGAGAGAAGATCCAGGTGCGCGAAAAGGTGGAAAAGTCGCGAACACTGTCCTTTTCCACATGTTTTGTGGCTCTGGACGGTCGAAAAAGTAGGCTCCCGAAAGCGGCGGGTGCGGAGCCATCTGGGGAGATGAGAGATGAAAAATCGCACGCCGTTGTGGCGCGAAGCACATTTCCAAGTCAATATGCCAAAAACACCGCAGTGTCGGACCACTTTTGGAAGAAGAGCTGTTCCAAAAGTGCACGCCAGTGGCACGAAGCACATGCCGAAGTCAAAGCTGACGCTCTCGGCTTTTGGACGTTCAGATGCCGAACAAGTGCATGCCAGTGGCACGAAGCACATTTCCAAGTCTAAAAACTGACGCTCTTGGACCACTTGTCTCAGACCACTTTTGGACGTTCAGATGTCAAAAAGTCAGCACTAACAACACCAACACTGCAACTACAACAACTACAACTACAAGACACAAGAGCAAGAAGAAGAAGAAGAACAACAACAACCACAACCACAACAACTAGAACACCAACAACAACAACAACAACAGCAACAGCAACAGCAACAGCAACAGCAACAGCAACAGCAACAACAACAACAACAAACAACAAACAACAAACAACAAACAACAAATAACCAACAACCAGCAACCAGCAACCAGCAACCAGCAACCAGCAACCAGCAAGCAACAACCAACAACCCACAACCCACAACCCACAACCCACAACCCACAACCCACAACCCACAACCCACAACCCACAACCCACAACCCACAACCCACAACCCACAACCCACAACCCACAACCCACAACCCACAACCCACAACCCACAACCCACAACCCACAACCCACAACCGACAACCGACAACCGACAACCAACAACCAACAACAACAACCACAACGACAACAACCACAACCACAACAACCACAACCACAACGACAACGACAACACAACAACCACAACACAACGACAACAACCACAACGACAACGACAACGACAACAACCACAACAACCACAACCACAACAACGACAACGACAACGACAACAACCACAACGACAACAACGACAACGACGACAACAACAACAACAACTACTACTACTACTCCTACTACTACTACTCCTACTGCTACTGCTACTGCTCCTGCTCCTGCTACTGCTACTGCTACTACTGCTGCTACTGCTGCTACTGCTACTGCTACTGCTGTTGCTACGACGGCGAAGACGACGACGACAACGACAACGACAACCACAACAACAACAACAGCAACAGCAACAGCAACAGCACCAACCACAACAACCACAACAACCACAACAACCACAACAACCACACAACCACAACAACAACAACAACAACCACAACAACAACAACAACTACTACTACTACTACTCCTGCTGCTGCTGCTGCTACTGCTACTACTGCTACTACTGCTACTACTGCTACTACTACTACTACTCCTACTACTAACGACGACTACGACTACGACTACGACTACGACTACTACTACTACTACAACTACTACTACTACTACTACTACTACTATTTCTACTGCTGCTGCTGCTGCTGCTACTGCTGCTGCTGCTACTACTACTACTACTACTACTACCTACTACCTACTACCTACTACCTACTACCTACTACCTACTACCTACTACCTACTACCTACTACCTACTACCTACTACCTACTACCTACTACCTACTACCTACTACCTACTACCTACTACCTACAACCTACTACCTACTACCTACTACCTACTACCTACTACCTACTACCTACTACCTACTACCTACTACCTACTACCTACTACCTACCACCTACTACCTACCACCTACTACCTACCACCTACTACCTACCACCTACTACCTACCACCTACTACCTACCACCTACTACCTACCACCTACTACCTACCACCTACTACCTACCACCTACTACCTACCACCTACCACCTACCACCTACCACCTACTACCTACCACCTACTACCTACTACCTACCACCTACTACCTACCACCTACTACCTACCACCTACTACCTACCACCTACTACCTACCACCTACTACCTACTACCTACTACCTACTACCTACTACCTACTACCTACTACCTACTACCTACTACCTACTACCTCCTACCTACTACCTACTACCTACTACCTACTACCTACTACCTACTACCTACTACCTACTACCTACTACCTACTACCTACTACCTACTACCTACTACCTACTACCTACTACCTACTACCTACTACCTACTACCTACTACCTACTACGACTACGACTACGACTACGACTACGACTACGACTACGACTACGACTACGACGACTACTACTACTACTACTACTCCTACTGCTACTGCTACTGCTACTGCTACTGCTACTACTACTACTACTACGACGACGACGACTACTACTACTACTACTTACTACTACTGCTACTACTACTACTGCTACTACTGCTACTACTACTACTACTACTAAGACGCTACACTTCACTACATCACACTACAGTGCACCCAGCAGTTGTGGGTGAGGTGGCCACTGCAACCACTCCAAAAAGCACAACTCCAACCACCTTTCGGTCCATCAGTGGGTTCGCTCTGCCATGCGTCACAACAACCAAGTTTCTCCTATAGGTTTCTTATCTTTGGATTTTCCGCCACCGCCTTGTGCGGCACTACTGGTCATGAACACATTGATGTTTTTTCGTAATAGATCCTGGATATCCCCAATAATGCAGCGCATGAACCAGGTGTTGCCACCAGATCCCTTCACCCATCCAGAAGTGAAGTACATGCTTGATTTTTTTTGGTTGAGTTTTGCTGTTGCAAGGCAAGAGCTCCCAAATGCCTGCGGCTCTTTTCGTACACCATTACCCTAAGTATAACCGAATATCAAGTATTAAATAACCCCTAAACTAAACCCTAATTTAGTATTGGATCTGTTCATTTTGGCCCATTTTGTATCAAGGGATCGACAACCGCATCTTGCCAAAGGTTGGAAGCACCGGCGCAAAGGTTTGACTATGCCCAGGCATCTGGTGCTAAGAAATGTTGTGCAAGCGATCAGGATGGTGAGGAAGTGTGAACGCCTTGGGATTTTGCAAGACTTGCTGCCTAAAGCCAATGAAGCATTCTGATATGCCCAAGAACAAATGGTATACTGTAGGTATTGGATAGTCGAAAACCGAAGACAAAACGTTCTCGAACTGGCAATCGCATATCTGTTGGTGCGTTGGGAATCCAGGAAGTCTTCCATTTGACTCGCATCCAATTCTGCATATCCGATATTTTCGAAACACTGGTGCGACAATTCTTCTCACTACTGCTGACTTGGTTTCCAGCATTTTAGAATTGGGATCAGCAGCCATGAAAGAGTTCAGTATTGTGCTAGGTCAGGTAATCATCCCACTACTTGCAGTATCATCCGACTGCTTCGACTGACCGTCGGTAGGCGCATTTACAGAAGATGGTCGGCTCAAAAGTCAGAATTAATTGCTAAGGTTTATCAGCCAGAAAAAGATTTGCTTAAATTTATCAGGTGTCTAAAGTTATCTAGTTTAACTTGCCCGACATGAACTTACTTTACTGACGAATCCCAATCATCTCGGCAAGTGAGATGATCACCGCCGCATCACAGCATTCCTTATGTCCAGGTGCCAACCACCAGTGGTCGTGGTGACATCACAGGAGCCAAGCCAGAGGTGAAACCTTGGGATATCAATGGATAATTTTAAAACAAAAAATCAAAATTGGTCGGTCTGGTTGTTGTGGGTTTGGTGAATGTGGGTATGGTTGATATGATGAGTGATCAAGTCTAAAGTTTTTGACTAGATTGGATGTGAGAAAAACTTGTATGGGCTGAGCATCCCCTTACGGGGCATCCAAAGCAACGGCCAGGGTGCCGACTTGATGGCCATTTAGGATTTGTTGGCTTCATGCAATGCTTTCAAACTTTTGTGGCTTCAAAACTGGAGCAAAAGGAGAGAAGCTCATGCGATTGCTAAGTCGCTGACCCTGTCAAAGAAACCTGCCGGCAATTTTTTTCTGCTCACAGAAGTAATGTGGCAAACCAAGTAATGAGCCATCACCAGTTTCACTTGAAATCGATTGTCGAGACCATCCCTAAGAAAATGTGTTATTTTATCGGTGTCACCTCAGTATTGCTGCATCACAGCAACCAGCAAGGGAACCATGTTCTTTGATAGTCTCAGGAGCCAACGGCTTCTTCAGCGACGTGAGGTGGCTCAGGGGCAACGTTTTATCCATTGAGAGACTGTGGTCACTGAAAGCTGGAGTATGTGCGCAGTACAGTAACAAACATTTCCCACAGAAAAGGTAGCCTGCCGAATATGGCCAGTAGAACTTCACCACTTTTGCCAACCTATGGCCAGGTTGCTCCATCAATTGATCGATTTCATCCTGTGTAGTGAATAGTGCTGAACGAAGATCAAGCTGGGTACTTCGGAACAAGCTGCTTCCGTCTCGCATCACTTATCTTCCATGGCTTTGATCCAGTGATTCCTTGTTTGGAAGACCCCCAGGTCTGCAAACCCTGAAGGTCGGGGAGCCTGAGACAGGGTCAAGGTTATCGTATAGATAAGAACAGGTAGATGGACCAAGTCGGCAGCTGGCCTCACCAGTTATGCGAATACCCCACCAGAGCTTCTGAGACCTTCGAGGATGTTGAGGCAGGTGCAGTTCCGACACCGTGCCGTTTTTTTGCAAATTGGACAAAAGTCCCGCCATCAACCACAACAATAGCAAACAGACGTGCGTATGCAAAAAACACTACAGAAAGAAAATTAGTTGTGACTTATTTATTTACTACTGAATGTCAGATGATATCTAATCATTCTGGTGGCAGTTAATATTTGATAATTTCAAGCTTTGCCCCTCTCAAGCCTACACCGAGGCGCCACTCGCCCAGATTCCCGCCAGCGGAGCCTCACTCCGCTCCTGGGCTGAAACACCATGGGTTCGCAATTGAGATGACCAAAGTTGTTTGTTTACTTAGTTTGCTTGCCTCATTATGCAGATGACTTTCAAGTCATACCCCATTTTTTTTAGAATAATGGGATGTACTGTACCCCTGTTCATATGTTGCAAGGAAAGATGTCTTGCAGCTCTATTCATTTTGTTTCAAAAGATGGACCCTGCTCTTGCAAATGACATCAAATGACAAGTCTAACGAGGAAAGGCTGTGGACCCGGTATGGCCCATGGTCATTCAACCCCCGCTGCCAACTGAGAAGAATGTGAATTGATCTGTTTCAAAAGTTTGGTAAAATCCCGGAATCCAGTGGGTTGTCATCAACTTTAACCATTTTTTCATGGCATGAAGTGGATGCAGGGTCCCTAGTTTAGCACAAACCCTACCAGCCAAGTATCATTGTCAGGGCAGAGGCAACTATGCAGGCTGACTGCTAATCAGGTGGGCAAGCTACATTGCCAAACAAGTACATTTACTTTGACAGATAGACTAAATAAGAAAATGGTACTGTTTGAAGACACGGCATCAATGCTTCAACAACAGAGAGAAGGAAGCTTGCGGACAGGGGTTGATGAACCAACGTTTGCACAGGGACTGTTTGAGTGTTGTCAAAACTGGCCCAACCTGAGGAACCCGATGAAACGGCACCACAGAAATGACGGATTGATGGCTTATCGATGGCTGTATGAAACGGCCCCGCCGGCGACTGATTCGATCTTTTGAGGCCCAGAAGTCTCACTCCTGGGCGCCCAGCACGGCGGTCGGTGACACCACGAAGGCACCGCTCTGGCATTTGGAAACCTTGGCATCTGAGAGTATCGCACCTTATTGAGGGCAGTTGCGGCATGGCTTGGAGGGATCAGATCACCTGTTTTAGAGTAAGTGTTGTTTCGGTGTCAGATTCTATGGTCATGCCAGTGAGGGAAAGGCATCCATGACATCAGAAGGCATACATCCATAGATAATTTTCGGAACACATATTTATGCGCACAATCCACATGTATTCATACAAACCCCCAACGCTAAAACGACAACGAAAAGATCTCGCATTCTCCACAGCGTGGCAGGCCATCGGAACAGGCGTTGCGCTCCTTGGCAAAAACCTGGGATTTCACAAAGCATTCCATCTTTGAATCAATTTGAATCTGTTCAAAGTTTTTGTTGCCCGGTTCAGCTTCTTGGTTCAGGTGAAGATGTACGCCTTGCAGAGGTGTGTGTGTCGTTGTGCAAGCTTCCCTGTGACTGTCTTTACGACGCCATTCAAAAGAAAGCGCCAACTCTTACCAAAAAATGTCGATTAATGAATTGAGTGCGTTGAATTTCGAGAAAGTTTTGCCCTTAGTTTCTTGGATCTGGCACTCTGGTGCAGTCGATGCTAGCGGTTGCTGGTCTGACATCTTAACACTACCCCGCCTTAGTGCCCCATGGCACAGGAGAAAGCTAAGCAGGCTCAGGCTGAGTTGGCTTCTGCCAAGGTGACGCACTGCACGGGGATTTGCCGTCCAACACTAGCTATGCCAATAGGGAAAATGATGATCAACCATTAGATTTCATGCGTATCCTGATTTTGTTGGTCCACTACAATTATCGGAAAGTTGCAAAAATGGGCAGAGTGCCTGGATATTTTGGCGGTTTGGAGGAGATATTTCTTTACCATTCCCATGACATATGCAAGTTTTGGCAGAGGCCAGAAGCATTCTTAACACGCAGATGCAGAAGAAAACTACCAAAAATCCGGGAAAACAGGGTATTTTGTTATCAACCGAATTTGATATCTTCTTGAACTGATACAGCTAGCATTACAAACAAGCCCCATAGCAGCCCGATAGCCTTGGCTTTGGTATGATATCATGACAGGCCCCCAAACCACCAACTGCTGGGAGCTGCTACCTCCATGGGTGCGATAAGAACTGGCATTGGATTGGCACTTTGTTATGTTTTCTGTCCCCAAAAAGAATTAGACCTACACCAACGATGGGCACCTGCCTTAGGCACGTTTGTTGGCCCTTCAACAAAGGCACTCGGGGGCCGTGGAGATGCGGAGATGAGTTGATGCTTGGAACAGATGCGATGAACAGATGCGATTCGATTGTGTTTTTCATTAAGACACGAAGTAGGTGTGCACTTTGGAAAGTCAATGCTGTTTCAAGGCAATGCCGTTTCAAGGCAAAGTATGCATGGCAGGGATGTTAGGTACAAACACGGGATGTTTATTTATATATTGCCGTGTTGGCGCAAAGGGTTGCATAGTATGTAGAACTTCAACAAACAGCTTAAAAAGACCCCATTGAAATCAGTCATCCATTCGAAAGGCACACAGTTTTGGCAAGTAGATTGTTAGCATTTTATTTTATTTGACCTTTTACTTTATCTTTTTCGCTGTTCCTTGGCACTCTTCCCGTGGACCTGAATTTTCTGATCCTTGTGATCCATGCCCCACCTCCAGAAGACCTGCTGAATAATTGGGTTTGCTGAGTTTGTAGGTTCTAATGTTTGTTGCAGCATGTTGGGATTGCGGCCTGGCTTCACGCTGGCTTCATTTTACTTTGTTGGCAGCCCTTATGCCGTATATTTCCACTGTGCTCACCAAGTGTAGGCTGTAGACCTGGATTATTTCTTTAAATTTGGAAACGACCGACATCGTATACTTTATATGTCTTGTGTGATTCAAAGAGCCCATTTAGCTCCGACATAATTGACCTGATTAGGCCTGGCGCATGAGGATGACTGCAGCTGCAGGCATTAATTTGCACATCCTTGAAATTTTGAAAGGGAAAGAAAGCTATAAAGACAAGGGAGAGTCTATAGGAATAATACTTGATTACCTGTTTGATACGACTGCTGATTTCGTATTTTCTTGGATTTTTTTTACCATCATTGATATTTCTCGCTTTTGATATCCTTGTTTGATGATGCTGTTGTTTCTTGATTTGGCTTGTACTTGTTGTTTTTGAATTTTGATAACCTTTGTTATCTATTTG
>CAMXCT020001918.1:5000-34517 GCA_947184155.2 Cladocopium goreaui | reverse complement strand
GCCCGAGGAACTCCTTCAATTCGCACCGACTGACGCGGAAGCGGAACTCGCTGAGTGGACCAAGGGGGCTGATCACACTTGGTACCAGGATCAGTCGACACCGGCAATCGCTGAAATTGGGCCCGATATCCGGGAAGCAACCTTGGCCAAGCCCGAGGCGCGTCATCGCGCCCAGGCTATGACCCAAGTTGAAAGCGTCGGTATTCCGGCCTTCCCACAGCTCCTTGGAACGTACGTCCGGGGCTGCCTCTTGCGTGAAAAGGAACAGAACCCCACGTGTGACCTGACGGTTAGTCATGTCACTGCTGCTCTTGAAGCGGCCAGGGACCAGGGAGGTCCTGAACTTGCTGCTCAAGCCGCGGACGCTCTAAGCTCCTACGGGGATTACGGCAAGGTCGGCAGCACCGCGCCGGCGATTCTCAGTCCTGTCAGTTGGGACGGTTTGATCGGGTATGGAACGCTTGAGTGGCAGTATGGTACCTGGCAGACCATTGACTTCGGAGATGAACTGCTGCTTCCCGCAGACTTCCTTTCTCAAATCGTCGGCGCCGCACAAACCTCCTCAGACGCCCCGGAACCCAAGCAGTGCCTGCTCCTTCACAGCTGTGCTGGGGTGCTCCTCGCAGAAACGGGGATAGTACCCACGCCCGAGGCTGTCGAGAAGCTGGCAACTTCGGTGAGACAACGATTACACGGGCAGGCGCACGAAGCCCAAGCTGCTTTGGGGCCCACGCCCGACGAATTATCCCGCGCTGAAGCTGACCTTCGCATTTATGCGCACGACCTGCTGCATTGGGGGCACGACAAGGACTACCGGTGTCTCGCGGCATTCCCCGACCGGGTCTTTGCACCCTATGCTCTTGCTATCGTTCGAGTCGACCATCGCGGCAGCACCTCCCTCGAGGTGCTGGTTGGCGCCAACTACGATTCAAGCCCCGAATCTACCATCTGGCTCCTTGTTTCGCAGGGCCATATGCGCCTGCTCCACCCGCCACGCCCGTTTGTTTGGCCCTCGACTGCGCGCCAAATCCAGGCGGTTGGCTGGGAGCCCCACTTGGAAGCAGCTGGATGCCCTGAGGCTTGGTATCGAGCCCAGGACGTCCTCCGCTGTCACATTTGCCAGCCCAAATACCCGCCGGAACGTTGCTCGGGTTGGGGCATCAGTGTGTTCGGGCTCAGCCCGTTAACGCCCCCGGACAACTTCGCGCCCAAGATCGGGCAGACGCCGGACCCACCGTCGGCGTGGGACCGCCTGGACCTTACCCCACCCGCAGACGGGCCTTGGCTCTTGTGTATTGGGCCCGACGTCAACGCGCTCGCAGAACGCCTTGCTCTCACCGGGCTTCAGACCGTTTCGGTCAGTGACCACACCTTCGACCAGCTCCTCGCTTCCTTGTCGGTTCTTGAGCATTTGGTCGCCGTTCCCGGCTGTGTTGGCCTTTGGCTTGACTTGGGCGTTGGGAGTGCCAGTTGGCGCGCTGCTTTGCTCCGTGCGGTACCCCAATCTGTCCTGGCTGCTTTGCTGATCACGGCCCCGCTGGGGCTTGCTGTTCGCGAATTTGCCTCGCACGTCGCACCGGTGCGGGTGCCGCCCGCATGGCTGCCCCAACGCGGCCCTCTGTGGCTTTATTCTCAGCACCCAGTGGTCCTGGCTTGTGCACCTGCCCTCCCAGGAGACCTGCCCTCGTTCGTGGCTACCCTCTTTCGCCCTGAGGCGCGCTTCGCGCCCGGGGTCGGGGGGGGGGCCGGAGTTCGCTTCCGCGAACAACAACAGTAAGGTCGGTGATTCTGCGGCCGAGGCCGTTAGACGATACTTCAATTTCGTGAGTTCGACTCCCTACTCCCGAGAGGCCCTCGGTCACGCCGCTACCCTGGGCAGTGCCCTGCTCGAAGCTGCCAACGGTTGGAAAGCGGCTACGCAGGTTTTGCGTGAGGAGGGCCAACGGAAGAGAGGAGACCACTTTGCTGGCCTCCATGAAACCTACCTGGAACCCCTGGTCCACCCTTCACTGCTCGAGGAGGCCCGGCGCACTGCTAAACACGGTGTCGAGGTCAGAGCTCATATGCAGGAAGGAGAACGGGTTCGCGCAAACCCCCATCCCAGCCTGAAAGGTCATCTGGACGAGGCTGCGGAGCAAATTTGGAACGACGCTCAGAAAGGAAGGGTCCTCATCGTCGTGGACCGAGGGCAAGATGGCCTCAGAGGCGTTGTTTCCGCGCCCTTGGCAAGAGTCCCAAAGTACAACCCAGACAGAACGGTGAGCAACAAGGGAAGAGTGATTTGGGACGCCACGGCCGTGAACAAAGTGTGCACGAAGGAGGACCACCCTCCTGCTCTCCAGCCCCGCCATTCCGAATTGGCCAGGTTGCTCCTTTGGTGGGCCTCCCGGTACCCTGCTCTCCCCATTCTGCTCTCCAAGAAAGACGTCGCTGAAGCGTTCAAGTGGATACCTGTGTCTGACGATGATGTCAGGCTGTTTGCCGCTGACCTCGGAGGGAAGGATTTTGGCCATCCGGGGAGCACCATCGTGCTGGTGTACAACGTCCTCACCTTTGGATGGAGAGGAGCACCGGGCCAGTTCATGCTCTTTGCCTGGACAATCAAATCTGCCTTCCACAGCCTGAAGCCCAACGACCCGGAGTGGAATGATGCCACGCCTTTCCGAAGCCTGGTACTTATGGATAATACTATCATCTGCGAACCAGATATAGGGCTTCGCCCGCATTATGCGGTGACGGCTGTCGAAGAGCTCACGCGGCGTGTGCTGGGCCCGGAGGCGATCAACCCCGCCAAGGATGCTGAAGAAGGGGGGCTGACGAGTTCCAAGCTTATCTGGGGTCTGCTTTATGATACTGAACAAGGCACTCGTACTCTCCCTCCCGTAAAATTGGAGAAGGCAAGCCACCTGCTGCGCCTGACGGAGTTCGACCCTGGGAACACTAAGGTCCCGTTGCGCTTGCTTCAGGAACTCAGAGGAAACCAGCAGTTTTGGATCGCGGCTATGCCGGCCCTGGCACCTCTTCTTTCGGCTACCAATGCCCTTCTGGGCCCTGCGGACAGCGACGGGTACGCGCGCCCTAAGGGTTCCCCGGCAGTCCAGGCTCGCGCCTGGCAAAGGTTTTGGGAAGCCGTGGAGGTCCAGAGACTGCTCGTCGAAATGAAAAGCGAGTGGACCACGGTGTTCACGCACCCACTGGTGGAAGCTTTGTCCCTTCAGGAAGTCCTGGCCCTTCCGGGCCAGGCCAAGCAAGCGATCTGGGCATCTGGAGACGCCACCTTAGAAACCATCGGAGCCGTGGACTGGACCAACAGGTCCGCCTTCTCACTCAAAATTGCGGAGCTGGAAGGCCCCTTGAGGACCTTCGTTGAGACCTCCAAGGAGGAAGACCCACAGGAAGCCGAGGGAGAGGGTGGCCCTGAAGAAGAGACTCTGATCGTGGCCGTGACCGAACTTCTTGCCCTCGTCGCCCTGGCTTCCGTTCAGCGCGAAAAGTGGAGGGGGAAAGTGGTGATTTATGCCGGAGACAACCAAGTCGTCCGGAGCTGGGTGCAGAAAAGGACAGCACCCAGGGCTATTGCCGCTTATTTGCTCCAGCTTCTGTCAGTTTTGGAAAGTGTTTATGGCTTCCGAGTCTACACAGCGTACATCCGCACATACCACAACCGCACCGCGGATGATCTCACTCGCCTGGACCCCCGCTTGGTCTTCCAAAGGGAAGGCCTGCAGGAACTGGAAAATGTGGCCGCTTACTTTCGGGCTTTGCTGGATCGGGGGTGGCACAGAAGGGCCCTGATTTGGTCCACCGAAGAGACCCACCAACAGTTGGCCCTGCAGCTGTCTGGGCTCAGGCAATCGGCGCTCGAACGGGTGCCCGCGGGACTCGCCATGGCGCTGCTGGACAAGGTCTGCGTGGAGTGGGACTGCGACTATGGGGCCTACAGTGCGGCTGTGCTGTCCCTTGGCGCGGTCGCCTATGCCAGCCACTCTAGTCGAGGGCACTGGCGGACCCCGGTCGATGCCTGGGATGGCCAACCGGTTGATTTCCTGTTCGGACGCGTTGGTCCGAGAACTACTAGCGCGGCAGAGCTGGCTCGAGGCGCGTCTCGCGCCCAGGCCAAGGAGGTTTGGGCTGACACCCCGACCGAAAGAGAAGCAAAGGAATGTGCCCAAGGGTTGGAAGCTCTTGGGTATCAGACCCTCGTCAAATGCGTGGCAGGCAGAACGCTGGAAGACCAAATTTGGTGGAGGCGGTGGGTTGTTTGCGGAAAAAGAGGAGGGGCTGCGCGCGAACCGCCCTGCCTTTCCGCGGATGAAGAACCTCAGACCCCTGCCAAAGCGTACTATGACCTGACTTGGCTGCAGCCTGACAAGCAGATCCCAGCCGACGCCTGGGTGTCATGCGAGGTCAACCTTGACAGTGGAATGCCGCACCTGGGAGCTACCTCGCCCCGACCCGCTGGCCATTTCAAGTTAAATGGAAAAAGGGCACTCCTGTGGGAGCCTCACCGCCCTTTGTCTTCCCTGCACCAGCATTCCTGCGAGGAAGGGAGACCTGATGCCCTGTATCTTCTTGGCACAAGCACGAAAGGGCCAAGTCCCAGGCGCCTGCTGCCTGTGGAGGTGCAGCGCCTTTGGGGTGTGAAGCCAGAAAGGTCGACCCGGTCCGATCCGGACGAAGCCGCCAAGCACGCCCTGCTCGAACCACCTACGGGGCTGGCCAAGTTAGCCGGGCTTTGGGCAGGGGGTGGAGCGGCGTGCTTCGCGCCCGCCACCCCCGACGATCCCAGCGCCACGGACAAGGTTGGAGTCTGCACCCTCCCGTGGGAGGATGAAGCTGAACGAGCCATGCTTGGATGGGTTGAACAACGACAGCGCGAGAGAGTCGTCGGCGGCAAAGGGTCAGACAGAAGGTCCAGGTCGCACAGGGGGCCCGAAGGGTCCGATCCGGTGCAATCCGACCAGGGCAAAGGGTACAAAGGCAAGTCGGGGAAGCAAGCCGACTGGCAGTGGAAGCGGGACCTGTCGGGTGCCGTCAGCCGGGTGCTGCGACACGAGGGCGGCACAGAAGCCAGCCCGATGACTGAAGAAGGATGGATGCGGCTCCGGGTGCTCATGGGACACCCCCAAGTCGCCCGGTTGGGCGCCCAAGAGAAAGACTTGAGGGACTTGGTTCAACGGGACAACAAGCAGCGGTACACTCTTGCGGATCATGACAACGAAGCTTGGGTGGCTGCGTGGAGCGGCCACAGCATTCCCTTCGTGGTCGGTCCTGCTTGGCCGTTACCGGAAGATGCTGTCCCACGCCTCTTGGTGCATGGATCATATGCGCGACATCAGACCAGCATCAGCCAGAAGGGTATTAAGAGGCGCAGAAGAGACGTGCACCTCCAAGACCCCAAAAACCACCACCGTCGATGGCGAGCGGACCTCGAAATCAAGGTGTTGATTGACACCCAGGTGGCTATGGTCGCGGGCTGCACCTTCCGCCTGACCGGAAATCAGGTTTACCTCTGTGACGCTGACATCCCCGCCGCCGCCATTGAAGGCATTGAGCCGTGGGACAACCTGCCAGGTGGAGACACGAGCGAAGGGAAGGTGGCGGGCCGAGATGGCTTTCCACGGCTTGGAATCTGGGAGGTGGACGCCAAGAGCAACGACTTGAAGCAAGAGGTCGTTGAGGTTGCCAGAACTCTGGCGGCGGCCGCCCAGGCTGCGGGGGGGTCCGACGTCTTGGCCGTCGACCCGCAGACTTTGACCCACGAAGTGGTCAAGGAAGGAGTCGCCGAGGCGCGTTTCGCGCCCGTGGAAATCGACCTCGGATCCGAACCAAACTGGGATGCAGAAGAAAGTGCTGAAGAGTCGAGCCCGACGAAGCGAGAAGGAAATAAGGAGCCCGCCTCAGGATCCGGGCCCGGGCTCGGGTGGGAAGGTCAGGAGTCTCAGGGAGCCCGCATGGAGGGCGCCACTGCCTCCGCGCCGGTCAAGTATGAGGAACCGAAGGAGGAAAAGCTCGAGACCAAGAGCACCACTCCGGAGCCAAGGCCCAAACGGCTGATGCTGGGCACCGCCAAGGTGCTGCTCTTGTCTCTTGTTGCCGAGGCGGATGCCCACAACTGGGAGAGGCTCACGGATCGCCTCCGAACCGTGCAAGGGTCCGGTGAAGAGAAGGCCGAGTTGGTTGAAAGGCTCGAAGAGCTTGCGGAAGCTCGCTCCAGCAGCCGCAAAGGGTTGCTCGAGTCCGCTGCCCAGGAAAGGCAGAGGCTGAGCGCCCTGTCCCAAGAGCAACAAGAATACCTCGGCCGGCTATCGCCAGCTATGAGGGAATTTGAGAAACGCAACCCTGTTGGTCCCACCACTGGCACGGCCCTGATCACCACGAACCGCTTGTCAGCTGACATTGCCGCAGGCGTCCCTATCTGGGTGGCGAGGAGAGCGCAGAGGGCTCGAGAAAGGGCCGCGCGCAACCAAGCGCAAGCCCCCAAAGCGCCCCGCGGGGCGGCGGGATCGGGTCAGCGGGACCCAGAGGAGGCAGCCGATCTCCTGGACGACGACCTCCGCAAGGCCGCTGCGCGGGACCTTCGGGAGTTCAGGCAAGAACTGGTGGGCCAAGAAAAGCCTCGGTCTACAGGGAGACAGCCTGAATCGAAAGCCCGGAGGAAGCGTAGGCGAGAAGCCAAAAAGAAAAAGACGCAGACTGCCCCGGTAACCAAAGGGGCTTTGTGGGCAACGGTGGCAGCGGCTTCTACCCCCCTCACAGAAGGGTGCGGCAGGGGTGAGGTGGGAGGAAGCCCCCCATCTTTCTCCTGGTCCTGCTGCTGGGCCTGCTGGTGTGGGTGGCCGTGGCGCGCATCGCGCCCGGCTCTCCTCGCAGAGCATCAAAGAGACTCTGCTGGTGCCTCCTATTGGGAGCTTTGCCGCCGGGAGCAGGACAGACTTCCGAGACGAAAGCCCAGGGAGAGGATAATGCCCGAGCCTGGGAATTTTGGCTTCTCCTCGCTTTGGCTGCCTATGGGCTTCTTAACCTCGCGGCCAAGCTGCAGACAGCTCTGTTTGGAACCTTGACATATCGGAAAGCGGCCCGAGCGCCCGCAAGAAATGAAGGCAGCAAAAGAAGGAAGCCGTCCCCTCGGGAGCCGGCTTTGGCGTGCACCCCACATGGGGAAGCCTACCATCTTCCTACTTGCGGGCATGTGAAAGGACGGCCCCATCGGATCTTGAGGCCGTGTTGCGTTTGCAACCCGCAGGTTGCTGCTGGGCGCAACGACGACGCTGAAAGGGATCGCAACCACGCCATCGCGCATCTGGCCACGCTCCTGGTTGGGGTGTTCCTGATAGCAACCGCCGTCTGCTGGGGGTGTTGGGCCCCCTGTTGCCGTGCCAGATCCGCCCCTTCCGAAGATGGCGGGGAATGGTGTGCCGAGGCGGGTATCCCGCCCGGTACCTTGACCTGCAACCGTGAGATCCCGGCGGCCGACCCGGACCGGAGAGTCGGAGTTCAGATCCGACCTAGAAAGCGGGTCCGTTTTGCCGCTTCCGATACGGAGATCCAGGAAGACGTGGCGGCCAAACCAAGGAGCCCGAGTGCAAGCAGCCTCAAGGGGGGCCCGGCGCGGGTCAAGGTCCCCTTTCTTGGAGGGCCTTCAAAGGCTAAAGAAATGAGCAAATCCAAAGGGGACTTCCGCCTGGCCACTCTGCAAGGGAAAGATGAGTGGGAAGCTGAAAGCCTGTCGGTCATGCTCAATCGGTATGCCCAAGCTACCCAGAAAGCCTACCAAGCCCAATGGGTTTGGTGGCAACTCTTCTGCAATCGCAGGGGCTTGTCACCTTGGCGCAATGTGCGCCGATACGATGCAACGGAGGAGCAGCTGCTGATTGAGTTTGCCCTGCACACGGCAGTCAATGGAGACCGAGCACCTGGCACGGTCAAGGTTCGGCTTGCCGCCGTGAGATCCTTGCATCTCACGGCAGGCCTTCCGGACCCTACTGCCCATACCCCGCGTTTAAGCCTCGTCCTGGCGGGTCTCAAGAGGAGGTACGGCACCAAGGAGAGACGCCGACCTGTCACTCCAAGGATGCTCTCATGGTTAAGAGCGTATCTACTGCAAGGTTCCCTGGCGTCCCATGATGCCGCCCTCCTCTGGGGGGCTGTGACCCTAGGTTGGTTCTCCTTCGGGCGTCAGAGTACCTTGACGTGGGCTACACGGATCAGAGCAAGGGTCTGAAGGGCAAAGATGTGATCCTCAGCTGCAACGGCAAACCGTGCAAGCTGCATGACTTGCAAGCCGCCACCGAGATCACCCTGCATATCCGGGGATCCAAGACTGACATTTACAACCGTGGCGAAACGAGGCACCATTTTGCTACAGGGCTGGATCTTTGCCCCGTCCAGGCTGCCCGCAACATTTTTGTTTGCTTTCCAAATCGATACTAGGGGGGCGTCGAAGAAAGCGAGCCACTCTTCCGTGATGATGAAGGAAGACCTATCAGCCGCGAAGCCATCAGTGCCCTCCTGGTGAAAGCCGCCAGAGCCGTGGGGGAGGAACCGGGAGATCTGAAAACTCACAGCCTCCGATTCGGTGGCGCATCGGCGCTCTGGGCAGCTTATAAAGACGCTGCAATTGTGAAGCGCTTCGGGCGATGGGCTTCTGACTCATTCCAAACGTACCTCTGGGATTCCAAAGAATCCTCTAGAGGTGTGGCTACCAACATGGCTACAGCAGACCTCACGCCGGCCTGACGGGCCGAGGCGCATTTCGCGCCCGGCTTGTTAGGCATTTTGTCAATGGGGGGGCGGGAGCCCTTGTCGGGCAAACTGGGGCTAGCGCTTTTGAGACTTGGCGCGCGCAGCTAAAAGGGTGCGCCGTAGGGTCTGAGTGCTGCCGCGTGAAACTTGTACGTACAGCTTGCGTTCGTAGGGTTTCTTAGTTGCCTACGTTGACCCTGTAGGCTCAAGGTGTATAGGGGCTAGGGCCAACAGGGCTCTCCCACCCATCCCTCCCCGAGCCCTTGTCGGGCAAACTGGGGCTAGCGCTTTTGAGACTTGGCGCGCGCAGCTAAAAGGGTGCGCCGTAGGGTCTGAGTGCTGCCACGTGAAACCTGTTATTAACGCGCTAGCCAGGGATTCAAGTCGGAAGTGCTCATGCTGTCTACTTTTCGTTGGCCAGGACAGACAGCCATAGTTTCCTGGCCCATTGCGAATTTAAGAAATTCTACATGCCTACAGATGTAACGCAGATGCTTGGGGGGGAGGGAGGGAGGGAGGGAGGGAGCGAGACAGAGAGAGAGAGAGAGAGACAGAAACAAACCCACGCACGCACGCATGCATGCATTCATGCATGCATGCATTCATTCATTCATTCATTCATGCATTCCTTCCGTCGTTCTTTCATTTATTCATTCACTCACTCATTCACACACACACACGCACACGCACAGCCTCGCATGCATGCACGGAAAGTGCAAATGCAAACACGTATCATGAAGAGCTGGATAGAGCCTGTGCATGTTTTTTGGCAGGTAGTTGCCGAGGCAAGGAAGGATGTGGAGGAGCCCCCATCAATGCGTTCTTTGCTGGGCCAAAAGTGCGCCAACGCACAGCCTCAGAATCCTTTTCAGAAAGAGTGCAACGGAACGTTTTGATGCCTTTGAGCGTTTTTGTGGGATGATTTGTGAAGATAGATGAAGATAGCATTTCCATACATATCACCACTAGTGAACGGATAACATGAACCTCCATGCCATTGGCATGTGCATATGTAAAGTATGACAGATTTGATACAGAATTTCATACCAGTATGGTGCCTTTTATTGTTGGTATGGAGTTGCCGTGGGGACTGGTGTGCTGCTCCTCTGCTGCCCAGGGGGGACAATCTGAGAGGCATTTTATGCATTTTGGGGTTCTCACCTATACTGCTTCGTTTCGACATAGCTTAATCAGTACCAGTAGTACCGCACAAGGCACGGGCGGAAGTTTCAAAGATAGGAAACCTATAGGATGTGAATCGCTCTGATGCATGGATGGAGAGCGAACCAGCTGATGGACCGAAAGGTGGTTGAGGCTTTGCGTCTCTCTCTCTCTCTCCCTCTCTCTCTTTCTCTCTCTCTCTCTCGGTCCCGTCGCTTACGTCTCCCTCCCGTCCTGCTCTCCTCTCTCTTTCTTCTCTCTCTCTCACTCTCTCTCTCTCTCCTCTTCTCTCTCGCCTCATCGCTCTCTCCCTCTCTCTCCTCTCCTCCCTCCCTCGCTCTCTCTCTCTCTCTCCCCTTCCCTCCCTCCCGGTCGCTCTCGTCTCATCGCTCTCCCTCCCTCCCTCCCGACCTAGCTCTCTCTCTCTCTCTCCCTCCCTCCCTCCCTCCGTCTGTCTCTCCAACTGTCTCTGTCATCTTCTCTCTGTGTCTCTTTATCTCTGCCTCTGCCTGTCTCTCTGCCTATCTATCTTTCTATAGTGTAGTGTAGCACAGTTGTAGTTGGAGCTGTAGCTGTAGTTGTAATTGTAGTTGTTGTGTAGCGTGGTGTGGTTGTAGTTGTAGTCTAGTGTAGTGCAGTGCAGTATAGCGCAGGGTAGTCTAGTGTAGCGTAGTTGTAGTCTAGTGTGGTATACTGTAGTGTAGCTGCAGCAGTTGTAGTTGTATTTATAGCTGCAGTTGTAGTTGTACTTGTAGTGTCGTGTGGTGTAGTTGTACTTGTGGCTGTAGCGCAGTGCAGTGGAGTAGAGTGTAGTGCTGTGTACTGCGGGCAATCTAGTATAGTGTAGTGTAGTCTCGCGTAGTTTAGCGTAGCTGTAGTCTAGTGTTGCGTAATAGTGTAGTTGTAGTTGTTGTTGCTGTATAGTGTAGTTGTAGCTGCAGTTGTAATTGTAGCGTACTGCAGGTGTAATTGTAATTGTAGTCTAGTGGGCTGTAGCGCAGTGTACAGTCGCACTTGTAGTTGTAGTTGAAGTGTGGTGTTGTGTAGTTGTTGCAGCTGTTGTAGCTGTAGTTGCACTTGTAGTCGGAGGCACGTTGATAAACGCCCTTGGCGTTGCGAAACGCGACTTTCATTTTCACACTTGACAAAGCACAAAGCGCTGTAAGGGTTGCAAAAATTGAACATGGAGAAATGCCTCGCGCCACAACAGCGTGCATGTTTACTCTCTCCTCCGGCCAGATGGCTCCGCACCCGCCGCTTTAGCAAGCCTACTTTTCGACCCTCCAGAGCCACGAAACATCAGAAAAACATAGTGCCGCGCAACTTTTCTACCTATGTGTGCACCTTGATCTTTCTACTGACTCTTTCTCTTCTGACTTCTTCTCTTCTGATTCTTTCTCTTCTCTGCCCCTTCCCACCTCTGCTGCTTCATTTCTCCATATTGTCGGAAGTTTGACTTCTGAACTTCCTTCGAGACTGCGTCTATCTTCCGGATGCTGAGTCTGCACGTGCCCGCGCCAACGGCTGAACTTGAACTGCAGCTGTCCCAAACTAGACTCTAAATTATAAACGACGGAGAAGGGAAAACAGAAGGAGAAAGAGAATGAGAGAGAAAGAGAGAGAGAGAGAGAGAGAAGGAGAGAAGGAGAGAAGGAGAGAAGGAGAGAAGGAGAGAAGGAGAGAAGGAGAGAGAGAGAGGGAGAGAGGGAAGCAAAGGAAAAGGAGAGAGGGAAGGAGAGAGAAAAGGAGAGAGGGAAGGATAGAGAAAAGGAGAGAGGGAAGAAGGGAGAGAAGGAGAGTGAAGGAGAGAGAAGGAGAGAGAAGGAGAGAGGTCGAGATGGACATTTTGCTATGACCAGGAGCGCGTGCAGCATGCTTTGGAGATGGCCAGCAAGAAGATACCAGATACACAGGACAGACCAACAACCCGCAGGTTCATCATTCTTCGGGGAAGGAACCCAGAAGCATAGCAGAACACTGTCGAAGGGTATCTTCGCACTGTTTTTTAAATAAACAAACGGTTTTCAGTCGTTTGAAATCATGTTTCCAAAAGGTGTTTCCAGAAAGATTTTTGCATTTTGATTTGTTGCTCGAGATTCTCTTAAATTGGCAACACCGATTAAAGGACCTTCTCGACTCAAAACCGAAGTCCTCAATCTTCAGAAATTGTTTTTAGACAAACAAATTAGACATAACTAGACAATTTTACCCATTTCCATATGGAATCACTGTGTCCGGTCAAAGTCTTAGATTTGTTCAAATTCACTGTTTTGGAGCAAACCGTTTTCATATTTTTGCTTCACCAGGTCCAGGAGCCCCAACACTTCTCAGCTTGCAACCAATGTTTGGGACACAGGGCGGATGTGCAGCGGATGTAACGATCTAATTTGAGCAAATGCATGTTGTTGATGCGATCCAATGAGAAACATGTTGTTTCCACACATGCAGAGTTTTGATGTTTTTTGTTCGCTTTGACATGCGACTGTTTTTCCATGCCTTTCCTTTCATTGTTTGAGGCCCTCATGAATATGGAAGGCTTCAAAGAGCAGTCTGAACTCCTGGGTTCCAGGCCCAGCTAGCAGTCGAGGCCAAGGCACTTGAGGGATTCTCATGGAATTGTCCATGTTCTTTCAATGATTTGACCCCACAAGTTTGAGCCTTTTGATAGCCTTTTGTTACGATATCTTGCGAGAATGTATGACGATGCACGATAGGGATGGATATGGGACGATACAGGACGATAGACGATAGACACATGGTTCCTGCTTTATTTGGGGGATAATGATAATGTTACAGTTCAATTCCGACTTTGCATTATATGTACATTTAGTTGTAATATGTATATATTATATAATATATACATCTCATTTCTTCGTTATACAGTATACATGTGTGTATGTGTTTGTATATATACATGGACATTTTATTGAGAAAGTTTGGAAACCTCAATAATCAAAATGTATCTAATGAACTCATATCCCACCATATCCCATGGATGGTTTGGATTCTCACCAAGGTGCCCCCTTTGTGAAACCCAAGAAAGCCAAAGTCAAAGGCAGCCCCGGCAATGATTTGATCAAAATTCACAGGTCAGCATCGTTAGAGAATATATTCATGTATACATACATATATATACATATTATCATTATATATATATACATATGTGACCATATGTGTGTGTGTATTCGTATTCAACCACATTCAACTGCATTTGATTTGTTCGATTACTTTGCTTGAGTGCAATGACTATTTCTTGAATGCATTGAAATCGGACCATGAGTCGTCATTGGAAGGTCACAAAAAGCAGGACCAGGAGCAGGTGCTTAAAGCGCAAAGAGTCTATGTCACTGTCATCCCTGCCGGGTTTTGATGGTTTTATACTTATTTTGCTTGTCATAGTAGTGAATGGTTTTTACTTATTATGGTTTTACTTATTTTATACTTATTTTGCTATTTTGTTATTTTGCTATTCAGAAATTCAGAGTAGTGAATGCTTGTCATTGGTGCTTTTCAGATTGAATGTCACTAGAGTTTGGCTTCAGTGCGCAGCGCAAGGCGACAGAAAGGCGCTTTTCACGTGAGCAACTGCGACAGAAGCTGAGGAGCCCATAACTGCCATAACTCATTGAGAGAGTTCATACAGCTCAGAAGCATTCTACTGCGACATTTTGGGCCCAACAGCGGGCATTTCGCCTTGAGAGTGCCAATCCCCTAAACCATTGAGGGATTATTTTAGAATATGTTCGTTTCCAAGTCTGCTTTTAGATAGGCATTTCAGTGCTCTCCCAGAAAGCCTTCTTTTAGACGGGTAGTTTCCCAAGCACAGAACGCAGATCAAATCTAAATTTTAGACGTTAATTGAAACGCTAATTTTCCAAAGACAGAGATCAAAACGCTAATTGAAACCGTTCCTAAACAAAGAGAAACGCACCGTTAGAAAACGCTAATTTGAAACGCTAATTGGGGGCTCCCCAAAATTAGGGTTGTTGACCCTTTTTGAGCGTTTTTTGGTGGCAAAACGCTAAAAAGCATTGAGCAAAGATCAAAAAGCCTCGAGAACGCTAATTTTCAGGAGCCCCAAAACGATAGAACACTAATTAATTCTCAAGGAATTAGCGTTATTTCGAATTTTGGAGGCTCCAAAAATTAGCGTTGCAATTTATTAGCGTTTAACTTTTAACAATTTGCTTTTGTTAGCCTTGCGTTTCTCGGTGTTTGAGAAATAAGCGTGTTCAATGTTTTTTTTTGACGTTGCGTTTCTCTGTGTTTGGGAAGTTACCGTTTCAATTAGCTCTTAGATTACTTTGGTACGTGTTCAATGCTTCACTAGTGATGTTCAGGGACCACGTTCAAAACGTCGGTGAGCAAATTTCGATTCAAAGCTTTTGGCAGTGCTAGTTTCAATTTTAAAAGCCAACGGCACCTAACAGCTAAGTTGTTCACAATGCTATTTCAAAACGCGATCTCGAACGCTAAGTTGCTCACAACGTTATTTCACAGCACTGTTTCAAGCCCTTTTTTGGCAGAATATAATATAATATAATATATATATATACACATGCATACACATATATTTTTATTTTTATTATTGTTTTATTATTATTGTTATTATTATTATTGATTTTCCAGTGCTTAGCTGCCATCGGCACTCTCAACTTTGCCTTGATGAGGTTCTTAAAGTGTTTCTATACAGTAGCGTTTGACCATGTTTATTGAAACTGCGTTTCACTCTGCTTTAGCAATTTTCAGCATGTCCCAGCATTGCACCAGTTGAACACGAAGGAGCAATGCCTTGCATGGCTGGATGCCTCTTCCTCCACCATTGCGGACAGAAACCCCCAAGACACGAGGCTCCTTGAGTCGCTATGGGAGGCGGTGTCTGTCTTGTTGGCATATCAGATTGTTTTCCACAAGCAGTTTGGGCACAATGCCGGCAACTCATATTTGTCTAAAAGGCCGGCAAAAGCATCCTTTGAACCTTACGATGTTTGAGACTTCAGACAATGACTTTCCAGTACTTGTATGTACTTGTTCAAGTTCTTGTAAGCCGTTCGCTGTGACAGTGCCCAGACTATCCCAGACTACATTTGCAGGGTCAGGAGTTGAGGAAATGGGGGTTGAAACTTGGATTCCTATGGATTCCTTGGATGTGTTGAAACATGTTCAATTTGAACCATATTTGAACCACTTGTCTAGATGAGCGCTCGGAAAGTTGGCTGAAGTGGTGGTCTCACGAAGAAGGACTGCAGCGACCCTTTTTAGAGATTCAAAGAGGAAATATGTCCAACAGCCGCGGCCTTTGTAAGGATCAAAGTTGAAATGTTATACTGCATATAATATACGTATATTTTATATATACATATATATATATATAACTATATATAACTATATATATATGTACTTATACAAACCTCTCAATACCTCTTAGAGGAAATCCTGGGCTGTGGTGTGCAGGCGCAAGCAATGCAACCTATGAGTAACCGACAAAATACGGGTAGAAAGTGTCAAATTGTGGGTGCAAACTTTCACAACCAATAGGGACCACCGACTTTGGCCATGTCCATTGCGAGTAGTACTTTTTTTCAACCACTATGGCAATCACAACTCAAAATGTGCTGCTTGCACGCTTGAGGAGATGGCTTAGATCGGCGAGTGTCTTTGCTGAATTGTGGCGGTGGATTGGAATCCAGCGATGGGTCCCCAAATGCTGGGAGGTTGCGACATGCTTGAATAAATTTGAGTAATTAACCACTGGCGCTCTAAAATGGAAAAAGAGTGCATGCAGGAAGAAGTTTTCTAGGACTTACTCTGGAATCAGCTCAAAAATTGTCAATTTCCCCTCAAATTATGCTCCCAAGCCGCCGTTTGTGGCCAATACGTGATGCGATCTGTCATATGCGCAACTGAAGAAATGTGATGTGTGTGATGCATGTGATGCGTGTGATGTGTGTGTGTGTGTCTGTCTGTCTGTCTGTCTGTCTGTCTGTCTGTCTGTCTGTCTCTGTCTGTCTGTCTGTCTGTCTGTCTGTGTTAGACACGTAAAAACTTCTCAGAACATATTGTTTGTCATCGTTCACCACCTTTTCCAGGAAATCTCACTGATTGATGACACAACGATGAAAACACTGCCCAAATTGAGAAAACTCCTTCCAGAACAGGATATCAAATGAAAATGTCCATGACTTGGTCAAAGAGAAAAAGACAGGCATCCCTGCGCCTTCACCCAGGAAGCTTTTTTTCAGAATTTGCCACCCAACAAGCTGACTCTCATGGAGGTGCTCAAATTTGTCTTGCTCAAATCGCGACAATGGTGATTTCTTCAGCTTTGAATCTTGTGCAATGGAACTCAGGGACTCATTCTCTCTTCCCTGTGTTGAAGCGACTAACAACTTGTCCAGAGATCCCGTTGGCTAGTCTAATAGCGTCAGACACGAACGCATCAAAATGTTAAGATCAGCGCTGCTATTGTTTTCTTATCCTGTTGGGGGCACGGTGCAGATGGAACTGCGGGATGCAATCATAGACTTCTTGGAGCAGAGGAAGTCAGAGGAGTGCCAAACTTGGCGGTATGCAGCACAGGTCAGCACAGTCACTCAGTGGTCTCAGTGGGTTGAGAGCTTGACATAGCTTGACATAGCCGCGGCTGGCTTGATAATCTTGGACATAGCTTGACATTGACAGGTGCGGGATCAATCAAGAGCCGATCAGCTGCTGATCAGCTGATCAGCTGAAGCATTGTCCATTGGCAAATTGGCATTCCATTAGCTGTTTTTTTTACATGTGTGCCTCGCCTTTCGAGCCAGGACAGCCCAACCTGGGATGAGATAAGGGTGCAACCGATGGTTGTTGAATGTCCAGCGCTCAAAACAGCTCAAAACAGCCACAGCGCTTCTCCACGTCTCGATGCACCAAGCTTTTGCGAAGACCCATCAAAGAGAGTCTGAGAGGTGAATGCTGAAAAAATTGTCAAGGCAACTGGCAAAAATAACTTGATAACCAAGCAGGCCAAGCCTTGTCAAGCTACATCAAGCTGAATGAAGCTACATGCACATCACATGATATCACATGCATTCTTGCGTAAATGTGTTGAGCACGTGTTGTGCGTGTGAGATCGTTGCCTTTGTTGGAGGAACTTCCTGACAATTCCTGACAGCAGCCAAGGTACGAAGAAAGCCCTGCCACACTTTGTCTCCCTCGAGGACAGCTTTCAGGTCACCATGATCAGTGCAGAGATCAGATCACCGAATGGACCGAATGGAGGAGTGGTTGCACAGACGCCAGCGTTTGTCAAATCATGGAATCATCACCTGGCCACCGCCACCACCACTGTGGAGACTGGAACCTACAGAAAGGCAAGCTACTTGGGCTTGAAGCTGTTCTTCATTTTTATCATTTTTGTTCTGTATTGTTCTGTGATATCTTGTGACAACTTGAAACAACTTGTGACTGTCATGTTTTTGGTGCTTGTGGAGCTGCTTCTCCGCAGAGGTGGAAGAAGGACCTACCGCCTGAGCCATCACCAGAAGCTCATACCAAGTGTGGGACGCAGTTTTTTCGGACGGCTAAAAAACCTCCCACTTTGCTGAGGCAAACGCCCCTTTTTGGTTCCAAGGTTTCAACGCCGAGACTCCACCCAACGGCGCGGCAGCAGCGTAACTTGTCAGCATGAGAAAATAGGAGAACAAAATAGGAGAACAAATATATATATATATACATTTATTTATGTGTGTATATGTATATTATATTATATTATTATATTATGCGTTTTTTTGTTTATGCAGACAGGGATAGTCAGGCTTAGCATTTGGACATCCCACATCCCAACGTCACTTCAACTATAGACTCAGGTCTTTGGGGTGAATTTCCAAGTGACTGACCACGGCCAGATCTTCGGGGTTTTGGCAGGTCGGAAAAGTTTGTGTCGATTTATTGTGGGCTGTGGCAGATTGGAAGATCAATGGATTGGTTAAGGGAAAATCTACAGGAAACCATCGATTTTCCCATTAAATATGGGGTTTTCCCGTAAATTTTCCCTTAAACCAATCCATTGAGAAGAGGGAAACAGACATTTAAAACAGCTTTAGCACTGTCTCAAAGAGCTCTCGAGAGAAACGTTTCGGGTTACCACGCGGCTTGCCGCGTGACCCGAGTTCGGGACGATTATTTTCTGGGGAAATCTTAGGAAACTATCACATTAATGATGACATTAATGATGACATACATATGTTTATTATGTTCCACTCACCCATTCCAAGTTACCAAGTTCATTCTGCATTCTTATCATCTGCCAACTTTACGCCTGCTCTGTGTTAAGCTGTGCTGTGAAGGGTGCTTTACCTTGGCGTATCACGCAACACTCCCCTTGCGGATGGGCAATAGATTGGACCGAACATCGTTGTAAATGCTTGGCTTTTCGCGATCGACAAATATGATGTTCGTAATCACAAACATGTTGCTTCCCAATTAACACAGGAGAGGTATGACTCAATCATGAAGCACTTTTGTTTTCAATATATATATATACGTATTTGTATGTCTAATGTTGAATGAATGGGAAAGGATATGCACAGTGACACGCGCAAACATGCAACCCTCTAGAACGATGGAGATCAAAACTATTACATTGATGGTTTAACATCTACTTTGGTCCTTCACATCCAATGCTGGACATCTATTCACCTGACCTTCCAGCTTGAAACTTAAAGCCATGTCAATTTTGAGCCTTAAGCTCCCAGGGCCTTAAGCTCTGAGTTGGATCCTTAGCCTCCCATGAAAGGTTAAAGGCTATAATCTATTTGGAAGAAGTACAATGAAGCGAAAAATCATTGATGAAAAGCATATTCCAACGAATGGATGCTCACCATCAAACATCATGGCTCCTTTGGAGGTGGCTTTCGTTCTTAGCCATTTTTTTTTGGCGATCGACAAATATTCTGTTCGTAATGGGATAGTTGCTGTCTGCCTGGACGGGGTCCTCAACTGCTTGAAAGCTCTTGAAAGCTTCAAACGATGTGGTCATGTCGCGCGGACAGGCATGAAAGATAAAGCGTGTGTACAATCATACACATTGACATGTATGATTATCTAAAAATATACATGTGTTTCAGGCATTGCTTCTGAAACTTAGCTTGGAAACGACGCACCTTCCTCAGCAAGGCCATAGGTAATGGCAGCAAGATTCCTGAACAAATCTTCTATTTGTGTTTGCGTCACATCGACATATACTGATGCTGAGCATCCGCAGCATCCACCAAACGCAGGCGATGAGGAGGCTGTATGCCAGGAACTTAGTTTATCTTAGTGGCACTAGACTAGAGCAGCAAAGTTTAAAGAGTATGGCACAAAGTTCGTGTTTCTTCATATGCCACCTATTATCCCCATATATCCCCAGACCCCACTTTGCAGAATTTACCTTTGTTGATATTTGTTGCGTCTTGGAATTTGGAAGGTGAATTGCCTTGGCCTTGTAGCTCTGTGGTGCCAGAGCAGAAGAACTTCGGCTGGATAAAAAGCTCAGGCCTGCAGCAAGGTCGTGCCCCTTCGAATTCGGGGTGGTGTTATCTCTTAGAGCCATGAAATAAATCAACAATAACATGAGTAGAGATGAGTCGAGTTTCAATGTTTCAGAATTTCACTCATGCATTTTCAAATTCACCGCTCAGCTTTGAAACTATCAATAACTATCACCTGTAAAGCAGCAGCGCCAACTTTCACAGTAGAACTGTGAAGACTTGTGAAGCTTCAAAATTGAATGTTGACACATGTTGACACGCTGCCTATGTGGCGCGTGTACAGAACACTGGCCAGCTGTCGGTGCCGCAAATTTTGTTTAAGAGCGTGCATCTCGCGTACAGAAATGTACAGAAATGCAATAATTATATGTAATTATTGATTTATTATATCTTATATAATATATATATATATATTATTGTATCTTATGATTGACATATCATATCAATGACCATGTCTTGCAGATGTCTTGAAGATTGGCCCCCGCGAGTTGCAGAGGCGCTCGGGGATGCTTGCCTTCTGTTGCTACACACGGCAACATGACTGTCGAGGCTGAGCTTGGGACCACTTGGGATCTGATTCTGAGATAGATAGCTAGATAATTATGATAGATATTGCGATGATAAATATCATAGTATCTACCGTATATAATTATGATAGATATTGCTATATAATCATGATATTGTGATCATAATTGTTTATAACCATATCATTATATTTATGATAGATATACATATATATATACACAATATATAACAATATATTGCGATGATAAATCTTTATCATTGCAATCTGCGATGCAGGATGTAATGGCCTGGCGCCTTTCGCATCGGTGAGCTCAGACGGATTGATTACTTGACATACCCGGCCTGGTCAACGTTTACAGTTTGCGACATAGAAAATGGCCATAGACACCATAGAAATGGATTGGTTTAAGGGAAATTTTACAGGAAAGCCCCATATTGAATGGGAAAATCTATGGTTTCCGGTTAAGATTTTCCCTTGAACCAATCCATTGACCATAGAAATAGTTGATTTACCCATTAAAAATGGTGATGTTCAATAGTTATGTGAAATTACCGGAGGGTAATGAGGGTAAGTGCAGATATGAATGCTCTGCAAAGTGCTGCAAAGTGTTGCCGTGATCAAAATGGCAACCCGGAGTAGGCACCAGATGGCCGTGCCCAGATGCTCCCCTTTGCCTTCCCCTTTGCCTTCTTATCCTTTTGAAAGCAACAGCAACGGCAACATCGGCAACAACATCAAATGCAGTTTCGGAAGTGAAAGGTACCCACTATGAGACTATCCTAACTCTACCTGGCCATTTAAGAGGGCTGAACATGACAACACTGTGACCGGCACCAAGCACCCTTGCCTTGGTGGTTGCACCATGATTCACGGAGGTTTCGGCAGCGTAGGGTGGAGCCAGTTCTGCAGAGCATGTGGCAGGTCCGATTCCTGTGGATATTCGGTCGATATTCCTCCTTAATAATTACTGGTTGGTGGTTTCAAAATGTTTCAAACATTTTTTCCATAATAGATGGGATAATCCTGGACAAATTGACTAATATTTTTCAGAGGGGTTGAAACCACCAACTATGTTATCATATGTTATCAGCTGCTTCACTTTCCTGTGCCAGTTGGCAAAGCGTCAGGCGCTCGCGAAGCAGAGATTACCAAAGACTTGCAAATGCGCGACTTGGTGCATGGAGATTTGCACATCGCAAGTCGCTTTGGGTTCTTTGTCATCTTTGCCATTGTTCCTTTTCATCCTTGCACAGTGTTGCCAACTACTGTCAAATGTGCATACCAGGAGCATTGCAGGGGCACTTTGCAGTATGAAATTACATTGGCTAGCAGTGAGTGATAGTGAGTAAGGTTGCGAAATCAGCCTGTCGGCTACTGTTTCAAAGAAACATTGCAGAAAGGCTTGATCTAGGAAAAGCACGCAAGCTTGTGCAATTCCTGTCGCGGCGAATGAGATTGCGCAAGCCTGTTTGAAAGGCCACGAATGTGGACCATGAA
This sequence comes from Cladocopium goreaui, assembly GCA_947184155.2. Taxonomy (NCBI): domain Eukaryota; class Dinophyceae; order Suessiales; family Symbiodiniaceae; genus Cladocopium; species Cladocopium goreaui. Next base: position 13,076 of record CAMXCT020001918.1, on the reverse strand, counting down.
CAGCTGCGCTCAATGTGGCCAGTGTACAGGTGTGCCACGGAACAAATCCCCACGTGCGCAGCCATGGAAGAAGCGGAGCCAGCCAGGAGCTTTACATTGGAACAGATTCAGCGCGTTTCTTCAAACAAGGTGCTATTTTAACAGTTTAAAACATATTTATATAAACATATATAAACGTTTAATCCCTTTGGCATAAGATTCGGTCCTGACACATTCGTTTGCAGATTCATGTTGTGATCCTTGTGGGTCTGCTTGAAGGCCCATAAACTGCAGTGAGCAGATGTGAGCAGCATACCCTCGGCACAAGCCCCAAAAGGCTCAAAAGATCTTGTCTATTGATGTCTATCGTCCGTCTTGTTCAAAAACGTTCGAAAACTTGCAGATAAACAACCATACCATGCCATACCATACGAAAGCCTGTTTTGGCACATTCAAGTCCACTGCTGTAGCTTTCCAAGCGTGGGGGTGTTAGTAGCAAATGAATAGCATTGAGTCCGCAAGGTGGAACCAAAACCAAAGGGTACATCAGATTGCGTATCATAGCAATTGATTATGCCAATCCGCGTTTGTTTCGTTTGTCTTCACTATGATCAAATATGATCTATGAAGTTGTAGGGATTGGATGGGGGTCATCTGCGTTCTTTTGTGGTAGATTCAGCTTGCACCGCCACCAGTGTACAATAGGTATGCGTAGCTCAGAGAGCAAGAGAGCACCCTCTCTGGATAGAGACTTGACATATCTTGACATAATGTTATCATAACGCCTGCAACTCGCTGCAGCTAAGCAACCGCCAAGTGCGAGAGGATGACACTGCACAGATGAGCAGATGTTAGATGTTGACTCAGCTGACACTGCGAGAATGCTGAGCGGAGAAACGCGGCGCTTCGTCGTGGATCCTGGTATGAGCTAATGCATAGGAATGAAATGTAATGAACTTGTAGGTGCTGGTAGTGTTTGTAGTCACCTACCACAATTCTCCGTGACGTTTAACGCGAGTAGGTCAAGAATGGGTGTCTTTCAATTTGCAGGCTTCCTTGTACACAACGCAAAACATCATATGTTTTAAAGATTCAAAATTCAATCCAATTTTTTAACAACATGTATATATAGATATATATATATATGTGCATACATTCTACATACATGTGCCAGATAGGTCAATGGCCTAACACTCTTTGAACCTTTGCATTAGCACCGCCCAGTGGCCACCCAATCTCTCAGGGAAGGGCGTCGGGTCGAGTCCAAGGACTGCCTTAGAGCCCGAGAGGAAGTTTTCGATACCACGAGATCATAGCTTCGATAGCGCATAAAGTCATAAAGCACAACATAGCACAACCAAATGGCAGTGGGTCAAAACCCTGGTACCCAGTGAACCCCAAAATAGCTGGGATTTATGGATGTGAATATCCCACTAAAAATGTATCTATAGGTATTGACCCATACCCAAATGAGAAACATTGAGAAACATCGAGAAACATCGAGAAACCCTTGACTGCACAAGCAAAAGTGATTGTTTTAGCTTAAGTGGGACTCTTGCATGCAGTCTTTAAAACGCTTTCCTGACGCAGAAGTTCAGTTAATTACAGAAGTATCTTTTTCTATTTTTTTCCGAGTAGGAAGCTCAAAGGAGTTCTTGCAAGATCACAGCAGTGGATCAAGCTCCACTTCAACGGGTAGAACTTGTCATTTGTTCGGACTCTTTCTGCCCCACTGTTTTTACTCTGCACATTGCTGATTTCCCCAAGATTTCTGGAATCCTGTTTGCTTTCAAAATCACCACATAATGACATAGTGTTTATCAACACTGTCCAGTTTATCCGAGTTTATCCCTAAGATTTTCAAATTCATATTTATCATTACTTCCCCATGTAAGACTTTACTTCCTTGCCCGTTCACCAGATTTTATCATTTGGGTCCCCCGTCATTAAGATCACTTAGGCTTCCAACCCATGTTTCTGGAATTGTTCCCTATTTACATTGTATACCCCCAACACTTGTAAATTGCATTCTCCCATTGAAGTTTCGAAATTCTGGTCTTGGAATGATGTCCTCCCTTCTTTTTTTGTGTCCCGCATTGCAGTGACTAATATGGACTCCCCATATTGTATAGAAATGAAAATAGTGTACTCAAAGTCCATTATCTGGTTGTCTGTCTGAGTAGATTTTAGGTCACCTTGATGTGGCCAAATCTTGATAAGGCACAAGTTACAGTACACAACTAAAGAATGCTCATTCAGTTTGTCCAATAAACGTCCATATAATTTGAGATCCTGTCCATGTGTGCTGAAAGGATCAAAAGTGTTGCGGGAAACATCCAATATTGTTTATATGTTCAATGTTGGAGGCTAAAAGCATGATTTCGGTCCCAAGGCTCACAAAATGCGACCCTTGATTTGTACAGGACATAAGGTTGAGATGGGGTCCGGCCTATCTTTTGGGGTAACGTGTAGCCATTTCCTAGGACGAAATGTACTTCAGATCTCAGCTGGGTCAGCGCAGTCCTCTTCGCTCCGTTAGTTTTGTATCGCTCCATTGGATCATGGCGGATTCCCTGCTGATTGGATCCACACTGTTTCATCGCTTCGTTGCTGCCATGGATCTTGAGCCTCTGTGCTTCCAATTCCGCACTGGTTTGGTCTGGAAGATTGCACGCAATGTATGGAAATGTGTCATTGTGTGTGTCATGTATCATTTTCAATGCGCGCACGAAACATAAAAATATCAAGTGAAGAAAAATATTCGGTGCACGATATACGGTATACGTGTGCATTTGCATTTATGTACTATAACCGTATGCAATAATATAAAATAGTATGAACGTAGCGATGCTGTCAACTATGTGTTTTCGATTCTCTTGGTCCTGGAGTTGGATACCAAAGAATAGCTAATTTGCAAGTTAGTGAAGAAAAAGCGAAGTGGAGAACAAATACAATGGCTCAGTGCTGCAAAACATATGGATCCATGTGAAGAAACCAAATTCCAGAGTCCAGAGACGCACTTTCAAGGGCAAATTATGGGTACGTCGTTCCCATTTGCACATAAGAGATTTTTTTTAACCACCGGGGTGCCTATTCGTTTAGTCTTCCATGATCCCACATGAGCCATTGACGTTGGTTGTTCTTTGGATCTGTGTTAAAACATTTGGAATCCAATGTTTTTTGGTCTGTTGTAAAGGAACGCCCCGCTGCGTGTCAGATTCTGCGCAAGGAAGGTGGTAGATCCTGGTAGGTGGTCATTGGTTTTTGATGATACCATTTCCAGAAAAAGAGGAACATACACAGGATTCACGAACGACTAAACGATAACGAAAACGATAACTTTTGGCATCAAAAATGGTCCGTGCGAGACAGTGCCACTGTCTTTTCGCCACCTTTCCCTTCCTTTTCCTTTTCCTTTTACCTGCTCATGTGAATTCTTTGATCAAGGTGTGAAGTGAGCGCTTGGGAAAAATACAATAAATTGGAAAAAACGATAACGTGTGAAAAAAAAGAACATTTCAATGAGCTTGGGGGTTTTACAAAGCCCCACATGTTTTTCGGGTTCGCCACTATGCACATGATAGTCGGTCAATACAAATTCAACTCATTCAGCCCCACATTGGCGGTCAATCGCCAAAGTAGCCAACCCATCCTTAATCGTGATAGTATCTGGTGATAGTATTTACAGAAATGTCCCCTACCTGATCTTCATGTCGGCTCATGTTACCCATCATGTCATTTTCATCATTTTTCCTACCCAGATCGTTGAGCCTGGGTGCTCGGGAGGACCCTGAACTTGATCAGCTAGCCACCAAGTACCGTGACTATGCGCTGAACAGGCGTGGCCACAATGGGCTCCGAGGGCCAATGCTTCCACAGATTTTTTTGAGTCTGGATAGTCTGGAATGGGCAGCAATTTGGATTTGGGTGTTGCTTTTGATGATTTTTGATGTGTTTGTTTGCTTCGTTTCTCTGATTTGGTGCTCTGGGGACTCTGGGGCTCTATCCCTTGCAGAATGGTCCCATGAGGTGAGGACCTTCAAAACAACGGCCACAACCACACTACCGCAGCAACAACAACAGCAACAGCAACAGCAACGACGACAATGACAAGAAGAAAGCGACAGACAAAACAAAAACATATAGAAACAAAATTGGGAAACATGATGAAAAATGCACAGCAACAATTGCAAGAAGCAAGGGCAAAACATTCAAAAATCCAAAGCAAAAAGTTGATCTCCAACTCCAAAACATTGCAAATGCCGCGCAACAAGGTCTAGATTGAAAACGTCATGAATAGACTGTAAAACACATATCGAAACATACCGAAACTTCAAATGCTGCAAAACCCCCGTCAGGTGAGTAGATTTTCCCTTCCCTTGCACAGGAAAAGTAGATCAACAGGGAACTCCATAAGACATGTTAATGTTGTGCCCCATACTGCAGGCTACCATGCGGATGGCCGAACGGCTGCGTAGGTGTTGGCATACTCTCGTTTCGGCTTACACCTTGTAGGCTTTGGACATTGGACATTTTTTTTTTTTGCAACGGTAGTTATTCGTTTAGCAAAACATCATCGGCATGGGCTCGGCCGGTGCATTTGCAGCACGGCAGCACGGTTGCTACTGTTGCTACTGATGCTACTGATCAACAAAAGACAAAGATAAAAACACTGCTCAGATATCCGAGAGATTAGTGTAATTGTTGCAAGCACGGTGCTAGCACGGTGCAAAGAGAATAAAGAGAAAAGACGCACGAAATTTAACTACAATCACTTGTGCAAATATGTTCTACACTGCAAACACCATGCAAACGAAAGATTTTAGCTCCAAGACTCTGCAAACCGCCAGTGCAAATGAATGCAAATGAAATCGAACGGGAGATTCCGCCCCCACATAAATGGAAAGCAGAACTTTAGCTTGCATCCTTAAACAGGAAGGAATCGATGCCTTCTTATCGCTTGGCACGTGCTGAAGTACTGGTACCCTCGAGACTCGTTGGTACTTGTTTGATTTTGTTTGCGCGTTCGATGTTGTTTCAATGTATTTTAAAGAGGTTTGAAACGGTTTTCAAATGGTTCTGAAATGGTTTAGCCATGTATAAAACAACCATGAGTTGCAGGGGCCCAACCAAATTTCAGAAAGCCTAGCTAGGGATTTTAGAGTTTGAAGCATATTTTCCAGTCAAAAACAGGAGGAGATTCTTTTCCGCGGTAGTTTTTGGGCTGGGGATCAGTGAAACAATCATCTGCAGATGATGAAATTAAACCCAGTTCTCCAAAGTCACAGTTTCACGGCGATTATGCCGTATATCAATGTATATCAAGGATGCTGTAGCTAGTCCATGTCATATGTTTCTTTTGCTGCATCGTATTGCGATGCAGTATCTATTCCGAAATATTGCATGAAGTGCGCTCGCGGGCAGGAAGCGGCACATTCGAACAGTGGTGTGTCATCGACCTAGTCGATTCCAACGGCATCCGCTTAAAACCTTGTCATTGATCAACTGGTCCTGTGAAGCTGTTTCCACCATCCAGTGTAGTGTAGCCAGGTGTTTGATCAAAGAGAGCCCTTGAAAAAAAGTGCCCTTGTTCTGATTATATAACTGGTGCACCGCCAAACTGATATCATCCTAGGCAGTGAGAGAGCTTGGTGACTTGATTTGACAAAAAATGACAACTGATGACATCATTTCATGGTCCCAAAGTGCATTGTTCCCTCCTGGAGCTACACTGCGCTGAAGGACGAAGTTGTCTCTGAGGCAAGAGAATTGATGACATCGAACGACAAGAGCAGGTCGCACAGAGAGATATCTTTGAAGTGGGATTGAGCAACGAGGGTCAAGCAAGTCTTTCGACCAATCTCCTGTTACAGATGTTGTGAGGATATGATGAAAGCACTAAGACTCACAAACGATGAAAATGAGAAACGAGCGAAGGCAGCACAGAACACATGCAAGCACAGTGTTTTGTATTGTATGGCCCTGTGGCTGTGTATGGTATCTCTTCATGCTCGATTCCAGGAAGATCGAAATGCGATTTCCATCCTGAGAGATTGGCTGGAGCCTTTGCACTAGCAGTCACTAGTGCTTGCCGCTGCTTGCCGTCAATTCCTGAGCTTCACGCATCACGCATCACGCTGGCTAAGGGCCCGGGAAGCCAATCTGGAGACGAAAACGAAAGAGAATGTGCTGGCTTCTTAGAGGTATGCTGCATGTTGCTGCCTGCTCGTGAACGATCTTGAAGGTGAACCGGAGGCCACCGGTGGACAACACAGATCACTTGTGTGAAGATCTTGGTATAGGAGTCACCAGGGGATGGTTCTTATCCCTCGCCTGGTGCTGCGCACATCCATTTTGTGAAACTTTGAAGCCCTTTGCGCGTGCCTCAGGATGGAAATGGTGTCGACAGACTCGAAGAAACGGCAAGCATCGGCCCGGGTCCTGAAGAAGAAGCTCGGTGACCAGAGTGACCAGAGTGACCAAGGTGACCACAGTGACCACAGTGACCAAAGTGACCAGAGTGACCAGAGTGACCAGAGTGACCAGAGTGACCAGGGTGACCAGAGTGCCCAGAGTGCCCAGAGTTCATAGAGTTCATAGAGTGCCCAGAGTGACCAGTGTGACATCTATGCAGTCCAAAAGGCTGGTGGGCAGGGTCCTTCTTTTGTTTCTTCTCCTTTTTCCCCATGGCTGCAGCGAGCCAACCCCTGGTGCCTCTGAGCCCAAATCCTGCTCATTGGTGGTCATGGCTTATCCCCAAACCAAGGTATAAAGTCCAGACTTAGACTAGTTTATCCCCAAACCAAGGTATAAAGTCAAGACTTAGACTAGTCCCTGATGTCCCCTGATAATGAGTATGTGTACCTGAAAACGAGTGGAAATAATAAATGATAATTTATGTTATTTTATTTTTTTTATTTGTTGAATGGTTGGTGGGATACCTTCCAATGAGTGCACTTGTTCTCACAGAAGAGACTGGTTGTGGTCGATCTGCTGGAACCTCGCAGCCATTTGAGATTTTCGGCCCTTTTTGGGAACTCGTCCGTGAAGTACGCTGAAGCAGGAGCAGGTCCTTGGGTGCCAAAAAAAGGGTCTGTAGATGTCTGTAGAGTGTCTCAGTCAAACACATGTGTCGAAGACCTCAAATGCTCTTAGTAATTTAAGCGCTGGGGAGTCAGAACGCTTACACTGTCCTACCCTTTGAATGCCGCAACGGGCTATGGCTATCCTGCATTGACACTTGATTTCTGAAAGTGTTTGGATATGTTTGGACAGACATGGATAGATTCCACCCGAATCTGAATCGCTGCACCAAGGTTCCAGATGGAGCGCCCTACTTTCTTCCGCGCGGCAGATGACCTGGATTTGATGGCTCCGCTGAGCGACCTCAGCGACGATGACCTTGCTCCATGCGCAGCTCGTTCCATGGCACTCATGGCCAAGAAACGAGGACTGTCCCGCAGCCCAGGTCGGACCAGGTCAACTGTGCGATGTGTTTGCCATTTTTTGCTATCGCGTTGTGTCGCTGCCAATATTTTTGGAAATTCACCGATGAATTTCACGCATGCAGCCTGAGAACCCGAGAACATCCGAGAACCGGACATCGCAGAGTCAAGCGGAAAGGTTCAGGGAAACGCGTACGGCCTAATCTTAGTGAGCCGTTTGCAGATACAGCGTGACCTGGACTGTGCAACTGGATCGGTTTTGTGATGAGTATCTCTTCGGAAAATGTTGGGCTTGGTTTCTGTGGGACGCTCTTGTTCGTCGCAAGGAGTTGGCATGCGCAGGGCGATATCATTGCCAGAAAGTGATACACTTTGGACACATGACGTGATATGAATTGACATGTCGGTTGTCTCCAAGTGATCCAGGACTGGCCCAGAAGCAGCCCGAGGCTCCAAAACCTGCAAGGAGTGGCCGACAGCTGTGGGCAGACATCACTACGGACGATGAAGACGCTGAGCCCAAAGCATTCGCACTTTAGTCCGGTCAACACCATGCCACCTGCAATTCTTGCATCATCTTGCATCCTTAGCACTGATGTTTCATGTTTTTTTCTCCAGAATCAAACATGTTAGGTTTCATGATGTTTCATGT
>CAMXCT020001917.1:69268-124428 GCA_947184155.2 Cladocopium goreaui | reverse complement strand
AAAAAGTGCACGCCGTTGTGGCGCGAAGCACATTTCCAAGTCAAAATGCACAAAACACACCATGGTCGGACCACTTTGGAAGTTGAGATGTCGAAAAAGTGCACGCCGTTGTGGCGCGAAGCACATTTCCAAGTCAAAATGTACAAAACACCAGGGGTTCGGACCACTTTTGGAAGTTGAGATGTCGAAAAAGTGCACGCCACTGTGGCGCGAAGCAGATTTCCAAGTCAAAAGTGTTAAAAAACTGACGGTCTCGGACCACTTTTGGAGGTTCAGATGTCGAAAAAGTGTCGAAAAAGTGCACGCCGTTGTGGCGCGAAGCACATTTCGAAGTCAAAAGTGTAAAAAAAACTGAGGGTTTTGAGCCTTTTTTGACGTGAAGATGTCGAAAAAGTAGACACTGATTAACTTAACTAACTTGACTAACTTAACTAACTTCACTAACTTAACTACCCTAACTTCGACGACAACAGCAACAGCAACAACAACAACAACAACAACCACAACAACAACAACAACTACTACTACTACTACAACTACAACTACAACTACAACTACAACTACAACTACAACTACAACAACTACACAACAACTACAACTACAACTAGAACTAGAACTACAACTACAACAGCTACAACAACAACAACAGCAACAACAACAACAACAACAACAGCAACAGCAACAGCAACAACAACAACAACTACTACTACAACTACAACTACAACTACAACTACACAACAACTACAACTGGAACTACAACTACAACAACTACAGCTACCACAACAACAACAACAACAACAACTACAACTACAACTACAAACTACAAACTACAACAACAGCAACAACAACTACAACTACAACTACAACAACTACAACCACACAACAACTACAACTACAACAACTACAACTACAACTACAAAACAACTACAGCTACAACCATATGACTGCAACTACACTACACTAATTACATTACACCACAACTACAACTCCACTACGCTACAACTACAACTACAGTTGCAGTCACACTACATCCAGCAGTTGTGGGTGAGGTGACCACTGCAAAAATTGCAACCATTCCAGCAAACACAACTCCAACCACCTTTCGGTCAATCAGTGGCTTCGCTCTGCCATCCCTGATTCACAACAACCAACTTCTCCTATAGGTTTCCTATTTTTGAAACTTCCGCCACCGCCTTGTGCGGTACTACTGGTATTTTTGATAAGTCATGTTAACTTCCAACATAACTTCTGTAACTTCTTTATATCTAGGCTAAGTCTGTAAAGTCTTCTATCTTAAAGCGTACAGTCTCCGTAGGGATTGGGGATTAGGGATTAGGGATTAGGATTACGGATTAGGGATTAGAATTAGGGATTAGGATTAGGGATTAGGATTAGGGATTAGGATTAGGGATTAGGGATTAGGGATTAGGATTACGGATTAGGGATTAGAATTAGGGATTAGGATTAGGGATTAGGATTAGGGATTAGGGATTAGGATTAGGCATTAGGATTAGGGATTAGGGATTAGGATTAGGGATTAGGGATTAGAATTAGGGATTAGGGATTAGGGATTAGGGATTAGGGATTTGGATTAGGGATTAGGACTAGGGATTAGGACTAGGGATTAGGATTAGGGATTAGGATTAGGTTAGATTAGGATTAGATTAGATTAGGATTAGATTAGGATTAGATTAGATTAGATTAGGATTAGGTTAGATTAGGATTAGATTAGATTAGATTAGGATTAGATTAGATTAGATTAGGATTAGATTAGATTAGGATTGGTTTAGATTAGATTAGTTAAACAAAAAATAAAACAAATACAAAACACACAAAAAAACACATTTTTCAAATCTATTTTGCACATAACTCTGATTTCCCAGACTTCCAAACCACCAACCCAAACCGCCATATAAGTATAACCTGAACAATGACATAAGGAAAAAAATACATGAGCCATCATGAGCCACCATAATTAATGGTGAAACATCCATTCACCTTGCAGTTCTACAACTGGAGCCCACCCCCGGTGCCCGGCCTTCAGGTTTTTGTTGTTTTTTTGGTTGCTGAGAATGGAGCCAAACGGCGCGTCATTTAGCGAAGGTCAAAACTCCAGCTTTGATCCCTTGGGGATGTGGTAGAGTGCTTCCATGTCGGTAAAGAGGATGAAATCCCAAGGGCAAATGGCCCAGTTGAATAGTCAAAAAACATCAAACAATATCAAACATATATCTCTATATATATATATATATATATATTGTGACAAGCCTATTGCCTGTAACAGTGAGCACAATTTACACCACAAAAGTTGCACGAAGAATTTAACAGAAATAGGAAATAAAAATGCAACATGTGCAGCACACTTTTTCAGTTTTGCTCAACTAGCTGCCAAATGACGCAGCCCCCAAGAGAAACCACTAATTACTTTTGCCAGCAATGACAGTGCGGGAGCAACATGCATTTTATCTTCACGCGTTTTTTTCAATCTCCTGGACCACAAAGAGTTGCACGCGAAAAAACCGTTCTGGAGCACAATCTGGACCACAAAAAGTTGCACGCGAAAAGACCCATCTGGAGCACGATTTGGAGCACAAAAAGTTGCACGAGAAAACACCCATCTGGAGCACAATTTGGAGCACAAAAAGTTGCACGCGAAAACACCCATCTGGAGCACGATTTGGAGCACAAAAAGTTGCACGCGAACTTTGGCGCTTTTTGGTTTTAGCTAGGTTACAAGTCCACTTATAACCACTTAGGTTACGTTGATTTCTTGTCCACTTACGGGCAGTTATAACTGACTTATAATCACTTAGCCACGAGAAACTTCAGCAGCCACGTTAACACACGAGGATTGACCATGGTGGAGCACGAGGCTTGACCAAAAACAGAGCACGAGGGTTGGCCAAAAACAATGAAAAAATTGAAGCCGCAAATGCGCTTTTTCCCGCAACAGTGGTATGTATGTATGTATGTATGTATGTATGTATGTATGTATGCATGTATGTATGCATGCATGGATGCATGTATGTATGTACGCATGGATGTATGTATGTATGTATGTATGCATGCATGCATGCATGCATGCATGTACTGTATGTATGCATGGAGAGCAAAAAAACAAGATAAGCCCACGAACCCGAATGCTCACACGTATGTTAATGGTACAGATGTCAAAACACATGGTTATGCAGTCACGCACAATGCCTTTCTGCAATAGTTTATTTGAACAGTCTTGTACATGTTTCCCTTGTTACCAGTCTGCAGTGTGGAGTGGAAAGTGTAGAGTCTGGAGTGTGGAGTGTGAAGTAAGGAGTGTGGAGTGTAAAGTGTGGAGTGGGGAGTGTAGAGTGTGTAAAGTGTAGAATGCGGAGTGTAAAGTGTAGAGTGTGGAGTATGGAGTGTAAAGTGTAGGGTGTGGAGTCTGGAGTGGAAAGTGTAGAGTGTGGTGTGTAGAGTGTGGAGTGTGGAGTGTGGAGTGTAAAGTGAGGAGTGTAAAGTGTGGAGTGTGGAGTGAGGAGTGTAAAGTATAAAGTGTGGAGTGTGGAGTGTACAGTAAAGTGTGGAGTGTGGAGTGGAAAGTGTAGAGTGTGGAGTGTGGAGTGTAAAGTGGGGAGTGTGGAGTGTAGAGTGTGGAGTGAGGAGTGTAAAGTGTAAAGTGTGGAGTGTAGAGTGTAAAGTGTAGAGTGTGGAGTGAGGAGTCTAAAGTGTGGAGTGAGGAGTGTAAAGTGTGGAGTGTGGAGTGTAAAGTGTGGAGTGTGGAGTGAGGAGTGTAAAGTGTGGAGTGTGGAGTGTAAAGTGTGAAGTGTAAAGTGTGGAGTGTGGAGTGTAAAGTGTAGAGTGTGGAGTGTGGAGTGGAAAGTGTAGAGTGTGGTGTGTAGAGTGTGGAGTGTGGAGTGTGGAGTGTAAAGTGAGGAGTGTAAAGTGTGGAGTGTGGAGTGAGGAGTGTAAAGTATAAAGTGTGGAGTGTGGAGTGTACAGTAAAGTGTGGAGTGTGGAGTGCGGAGTGTGGAGTGGAAAGTGTAGAGTGTGGAGTGTGGAGTGTAAAGTGGGAAGTGTGGAGTGTAGAGTGTGGAATGTGGAGTGTAAAGTGTGGAGTGTGGAGTGAGGAGTGTAAAGTGTGGAGTGCGAAATGTGGAGTGGAAAGTGTAGAGTGTGGTGTGTAGAGTGGAGTGTGGAGTGTAAAATGTAGTGTGGAGTGTAGAGTGTAAAGTGTAGAGTGTGGAGTGTAGAGTGTAAAGTGTAGAGTGTAAAGTGTGGAGTGTGGAGTGTAAAGTGTGGAGTGACGATTGTAAAGTGTGGAGTGAGGAGTGTAAAGTGTGGAGTGTGGAGTGTAAAGTGTGGAGTGTGGAGTGGAAAGTGTGGAGTGCGAAGTGTGGAGTGTAAAGTAAGGGGTGTGCAGTGTAAAGTGTGGAGTGTGGAGTGTAAAGTGTAGTGTGGGGAGTGTGGAGTGTAAAGTGTAGAGTGAGGAGTGAGGAGTGGAAAGTGTAGAGTGCATTGTAAAGTGTGGAGTGTGGAGTGTAAAGTCTCAGGTGAGGAGTGAGGAGTGTAAAGTGCAAAGTGTAAAGCGTGGAGTGTAAAGTGTAGAGTGTGGAGTCTAAAGTGTAAATTGTGGAGTGTGGAGTGTAAAGTGTAGAGTGTGGAGTGCGGAGCTTCCCCCATAGACACGGCGACGCCACAGGAAAACCAGAGATTCGAGACGAGACACGTGGGTGCAAAAAAACGAGCATTTCGTGCGAGGCTTCCTCCATTTTTGACATTTTCGACACATTATCAAACAGGTTGGAATGTCACAAAGTGCCACGCCTGCCACGCAAAACGACATGACAACCTGCGTAGAAACATTCGAAAGGAGAGGTTCTGCGGCTTCCCCCATAGACACGGCGAAACCACAGGAAAACCAGAGACTCGAGACGAGACACGTGGGAGCACCACAACGAGCATTTCGTGCGAGACGTCCTCCAATTTTCACACTTTGAAACATGCCGAAGAGACATGTTTTGCAGCTTCCCTCATAGACACGGCGAAACCACCATAAAACCAATGACGCGAGACGAGGCAGGTGGAAGCACCAAAACGAGCATTTCGTGCGAGACTTCCTCCAATTTTCACACTTTGTAGCTTCAAAATCGACGTTTTCCTACGAGTTTTCCTTAGAACATGAAAATTTGCAACCTCAAAATCGATGTTTCGTGCGAGGCTTCCGTCAATTTTCAAATATTTTCAGCACATCGCACAAAATGCCACGCCTGCCACGGAATTTGCACCTTGTCGCCACTTGACGCAGCTCTGCCAATGCGATTTACAAAAGCCACGCAACACGACACGTCTAAAGTGCTGCGCCTGCCACGAAAAATGACGATGGACACGTCGAAAGTGCTGCGCCTGCCACGAAATCTGCCACGCATCTTCGCAAAACGTCGCAAAAGTATTGCGCCTGCCACTCAAAACGACTTTCGACACGTTACAGAACGTTGCTGAATGTCACGAAGTGCCACGCCTGCCACGCGAAACGAAGCAACCAAACGTCTGAAACCTCCCAAAATGATCCCTCCTGCAGAACTTCCCATAGGCACGGCCATACGGTCCTCACACGAACGGTTGCGGACGGTTGCGAACGGTTGCGAACTGCGGACGGTTGCGACCGTGAACGCAACGTCGAGCGAACACACCCTCAACCCCCAGACCCCCAGAGTGAAACGGGAACCCTTGTACGCATTCGGGAATAATAGACAGATAAACCAGGTTGGCTTGGAATAGAAAAGAACAGAATATAATACTTAGAATAGGTTGGATCAATTGGACCATAGGCAATAGATTATAAATTTTAGATTTTGGATGAGGTGAAAGTAGAGGTGATTAGATGACATCAGACTATAGATTAGATTAGATTAGATTACGTTAGATTGGGTTAGACTAGACTAGATTAGAATAGATTCGATTGGACTGGATTAGGTTAGATTGGATTATATCAAATAGATTGGGTGAGGTAGATATTCAACAAATATAGTGAATCAATAACATAAATACATATAACGGTTTAACAAATATAAACAGGGTCTCATGCAGCACAAAATCCGGTTGCTGTTCCGCAGCCTTTGTTGGCAATGTTTCAAAACAAAATCATTTTCTTTTGGCTGCCGATTCTGCCGATTTCAAAGCAAATGTGGCTTCTTTATTCCATGTTCATGCTGGTGGACAAACGCAATTTTATTTTGATTTTTTATTTGCAGCAATGCTTACCCTTTGTTGCCCAGCACTGCCAACGCAAAGAAAAACTGGATAACCGTTGTTTCACCATGGGCAGCTTTGGAAAACAACTGTGAACATTTTTATTAAACACACGTTTTGGACAACACCCTTTTTTTTAACACATTTAGCATGGAAAAAAATGCACTTATTTTTTTGCCCCGCAGGGCTGCACGAACAACAATCCAGGACAAAATATGGATGAAATTTCACCTGGATTGTGCAAGAACAATTGTACAAAGTATTGGTCAAACCACTGGTGTTTTTTGCTAACAAAGAACATGTGCTTGAACAAACTCTGGTATACTTGGACATTTTTGGAGTGCTCAAATTTGTTTAGTGTTTGGCAGTGGCATGTTTTTCCTTTTTTGTTACCTCACAGCGCGTAAATAAAAATGAGGTGAAGAGAGAAAAACAACGAGAACAACTGAAAACACAAAAAAAACAATCCCCCAGGAAAAAAATGGGAAATTTTCAGTTTTTGCCCTGATACGGCCCTGATACGGCTCTGATACGGCTCTGATACGGCTCTGATACGGCCCTGATACGGCCCTGATACGGCTTTGACGCGGCTCTGATACGGCTCTGATACGGCTCTGATACGGCCCTGATACGCCCCTGATACGGCTCTGATACGGCTCTGATACGGCTCTGATACGGCTCTGATACGGCCCCGATACGCCCCTGATACGGCCCAAATTTTCCAAAAAAAAATGCAAAAAATAATGTCAAATTGTTTTGAAACAATATGTCGCAAAAAAAATCAGGAAACAAAAGTATAACTGATAGACTTGCAAGTTTGTTTTGAACATATTGTTTTGGTGGATTTGTGAAACAAAAACTTCAGTGCAGGATTTGGTGTAAACCTCTGCCGTGATTTTTTTTATCAGTGAAAAAATGGAGTCAACAAAAAAAGGACATTGTTGACTTGCCGTTTGAAACAAAAACGCGCAGATCCAAACAGGGAGGACTTGATCCTAACCTCTGCTGTGAAATTTCCATGGATGAAAAATGCAGTCACTGCAAAACTGTGATAAATTGTTGACATGTTCTTTGGGAAAAACCGGGCATGTGAACATGTGCCTTCAAATGTTTATTGGTGAGAAAATGGAGCCAATAAGCAAAGGAAATTGTTGATTTGTTTTTTGGAAAAAAATTACTTTACTTCGTGTGATCCCCACCATGACATTTATACATTTCTTACTGGCAAATCTTCTGGCATTCTATCTGACATATCTTCTGACATTCTATTTGACATTCTATCTGGCATATCTTCTGGCATATGATCTGGCATATCTTCTGGATATCTTCTGGCATTCTATCTGGCAATCTTCTGCCATTCTATCTGGCATATCTTCTGGCATTCATCTGGGCATTATCTTCTGGCATATTATCTGGCATTCTATCTGGCATATCTTCTGGCATATATTTGGCATATCTTCTGACATCTTTGCTGACATTCTTCAAACCTTTCTTCTGCAATTCGTTGTCCCATATCTTCCCTACATGAGGTTACGGGCCGGGAACACTTGGCGTGGATACCGCGGTGAGGTCGGCAGGGAGGGAAACACTGGGCGCGTGGATGCGTGGATGGTCGTGGTTGAGGTCCGGCAGGGAACACTGGGCGAGGATGGTCGTGGTTGAGGTCCGGCAGGGAACATTGGGCGTGGATGGTCGTGGTTGAGGTCCGGCAGGGAACACTGGGCGTGGATGGTCGTGGTTGAGGTCCGGCAGAGACCACTGTGGATCGCGGGTCGCAGTTGAGCAAGGACGACGAGGACGACGAGGACGACGAGGAGGACGAGGAGGAGGAGGAGAGGAGGACGAGGCAGGAGGAGGCGGAGGAGGAGGAGAAGGAGGAGGAGAAGGAGGAGAAGGAGGAGGAGGAGGAGGCAACTGACATAAAATCTAACAACCCTCACCTGGCAGGTGGGGAACAAACAGGCAAGGCTTGATGTGAACCTCTGCATTGAAACTTTGATGGATGAAAAATGCAATCCAAACATCCACAGTTCATTGGTTGAAGTGTGCTGCAGAAAACCCTGATAAAATATGAACGTCAAAGTTACACATGTATGTATATAGTCCAATTTGTTCAAGGTAAAGGTAAAGTGGAGTTCAGATGTTTGCGGGACATGTTCTGGCACACATACATATGTATATATATATATAGTTTTATATAGATATATATAGTTGTATAAAGCTATATAAAGTTATATTTAGTTATATTTATTTATATTTAGTTATATATAATTATATATATAGTGATATATACATAGTTATATATAGTTAAATAAATAAATAAATAAATAAATATATATATATATATTCGGATAGGCCCCGGGGCTGTAGCAGTGACCACAAGTGGACAGCACAAACAGAGCACCCCAAACATGCTCCAAATTAGGTTTATCTCTAATAAGAAGTCCCAACATTTAGCCATGTTCAAATCAGTCTTTTTCCACTACCCCTGCCGAAGCATCAGCGTGCCACCCATATTTGGATGCTTCATCCAACCACTTCAGAGCGGGCTGGATGGCATGAGAGCTGCTACTGCCTGGATTTTTTGCGTCATGACTGTCTTGCAACTGCATGGCAACTGTTGTGGCAAACAAGTGTTCAACACATTTTGCGATCCCCCACGCAAATTTCTTTGGTATTGTCAGATCGAGCTCAAAAATGTGCGCGGGCAAAAAAAAACTTTTCAACTTGAGCTCAAAAGCTGCTCTCTCAGCCAGGATTCAGGAGCCGAGAAAAAACATTTTCTTCCGCGCCAAAAAAATTGAGAGATGCGCCAAAAAGTCACTTGATTTGAAAAAAAACACGAGAAACCTGGGGACTTAGGTGACTTAGCTAAGTCCACTTATAACAACTTAGTCACGTTCGATTCTCGTGGAACCTAAGTGCACTTATAACCCAGCTAACCAGTTACAAGTCACTTATAAACTGTGCTGCACTTATAAGTCACATAGGTTTGACATAGCATAGTTATAAGTCTACTTGACATGGTTATAAGTCCAGATAGCCATGTTATAAGTCCAGTCGCAAGTCAGCCAAGTTCAAAAAGCACCAAAGAAAAGACCCATTTGGAGCACGATCTGGACCACAAAAAGTTGCACGCGAAAAGACCCATCTGGAGCACGATCTGGATGGACCACAAAAAGTTGCACGCGAAAAGACTCGTCTGGAGCACGATTCGGAGCACGAAAAGTTGCACGAAAAAAGGCTGATCTAGAGCACGATCTGGACCACAAAAAATTGCACGCGACAAAACCCATCTGGAGCACGGAAGACTCACTTGAATGGGCTGCGGCTTCTGAAGAGTTGAAGGCCCGTCGCACAGCTGGTTTTGCACAAGTTCAAGACACTTCAGGGGTGCTATTTTTCTCTTCCTTCTTGCATCTTTGCAATTAAAACAAAAGAAAAAAGACACGATTTATAGCACAAAAACATTCACGAAAAAATGCGCGGTTTTGAAAGAAAGTCGAGCTTCCGCGCGCGAAGTGGGCGTAGGTAACTCGACCAGTTGTGAAAAATGGCATGGAGCACAAGAGGCTGCACGCGAAAAAACCCATCTGGAGCACGATTTGGAGCACAAAAAGGTGCACGCGAAAAGAACCATCTGGAGCACGATTTGGAGCACAAAAAGTTGCACGCGAAAAGACCCATTTGGAGCACGATCTGGACCACAAAAAGTTGCACGCGAAAAGACCCATCTGGAGCACGATTTGGAGCACAAAAAGTTGCACGCGAAAAGACCCATGTGGAGCACGATTTGGAGCACAAAAAGTTGCAAAAAACATGGCAAGAAACCCTATCCTATTATGCAAAATGATTTTGTGTTCTGTGCAATTTTGGGGATGCTGCAAAAAAAGTGGGCAACCTGCACAATCAGTTCTTCAATTTGTCAATTGTCAATTGTGTAGAATGGCCGCAATGAGCAAGATGGCCAGGCACTGTGAAGAAGACATTGCAAACAAATCACAAAGCACCCGAATAGCTTATTCCAAAATAAACCATTTCGGGGGTGATGTTTTTGCAGGGGGTCACACAAACAAAACCCTTTTACTGACTGTTACAGATATTAGGCTAGAATCAATATATATATATATATATGTGGTACGGTGTGAACATCCCAATGATTCAATGATTATCATCCGAGACCATCCGTTTGACCCTGGAAATTGCCCATTCCAAGATTTCTCAGGAAGTCGTCTGCCAAGCTAAATTTGGCAGGGTCTAAGTTGGAGGGTAGTATTGGATGTGATTGGTGTGTTGTACCCTATGGCCCCATGGGTGGAGAAGCCAAATTTGATTATGGTTTATCAGTTTCTAAGTATGTTGACCTATTTCTGACAAACATACCCACCATATCTAAAGACAATTGGCTTTTGTAAGTGCCACAGTGTACCAATGTTTGTGGCATGTTTACACATCTCTGAATCTTGCATGTACCTTGTTGGTGGTGATAGTTAGAGCAATTCAGGGTGAGCCATGAAAAAATACGCCCTGCTCCCATTCCGTGATAGTTGTTGGCCAAGGGTGGTATCCCTACAGGTTAGAATTTTCCCGAACAACCCAGGCAATATCTACAGTACACTTATTAGTTATAACCAATCAACAGGGGTACTCTTAATGGCTCAAAATGTGCTGGTTTAGCACTGAAACCGGTCCCTAGCATCTTAGATTTTGACCCACAATACCCGATGGACTGATGCCCCTGGACCCTTGGGTGACCCAACTGAATTGGTTCCTGGAAACCTACTGATATATGGAAGTTGTCTAAGTCATGGGGGTACCCAAATCATCCAAATCATTAGAATAATTGGACCTTCACTTAGTATTGAAACCCATGGTGACTTGGGGATCCCCCATTCTAGGAACCGCACAGGAATACAAAATCGTTATCCTGAAGCGTCACTTGGCACCGCCCAGAAATCCTTTGATCTTCAGCGATCCCCATAAATCGATCCCCCTACTGAGACACGTCCCTGTCTCCTGGACGTCATGTTTCTCTCCTGGCTGAGGGGATGGTTGAGATGGGAACCGAACTTTGCTGCGCTTCAACGTGTGAAGGGAAGAAACTTCTCAGTTGGTCAGTTGGGATCCCCTTTTGGATCACCGAATGGACAGTTCAATGGAGAACAGACATTGGTGCCGGCGGCAAGTATTCTGGCCAACCTTGGATGCCTTTCGCAATGTCTCTCTGCAGCATCTGAGGCCGTGACAACGGTCTGGGACAATGCGACTGTGCCGGCTTTCCCGGTTGAGTTCGAAGGACGAAAAAATGTGTTGCCAAACTTTTCTGCACAGTTTCATCCACCTGTCTATCAGTTTGGATCTTTTTGGGGACGAAAAACATGGTCCAAAAAAAGGGCCACCCGTCGCGAACCACTGGATGGTCTCATTCTGCAACTTTGATCGTGAAAAGGTCTGTCACACTGCAAATTTACCCATTTCTTTGCTTTCAATGAATCACGATGAATCTTTATAGATTTCACGCAACATTTTTTACGCGTCGCGTGTTTGGAAAATGGCTTGAACATTGACAATGGATTCTTCGGTTTGTCTGCTAACTGCATGTCACTGCCGACAAAGCTTTTCTCTGACCACAAGACGGGCGGCGGCCGGCATCTGTACTGGTATGACCACCATGTCGTGATCTGGATAGCGTCAACCCCAGATTAATAAACTGCTGAGCTGTATTTGGCGGTATCTTTTTGGTAGAAGATCATCGCTTTTTTGGGGGGAGCCCACCCCCTCACCCGAATGAATAAACATGGATCATAAAGCCAGGCTTGACATGGATTTGTCCTATTTGGATTTCAAACCCGATGTGCTCCCATTTTGGTGGCTTCCCCAATCAGTAATTGTGCAATATTGTGCATACCAATTTACTTCCCTATTTGATGGGATATATGCTATAGATGTTTTTGCTCTGAAGCAGTTGCCAAACAAGCCACACTCTACATCCTGGGCTTCAAATTGAGATCAGAGGCAATTGGAATTTCCGCTCTGAGAGTGATATAGGGCCACAGTGTTGTTGCTCCCCCTGTGGAAAACAAAAAATGTGGGTATCCATCATCTGGATGTGCATCCCAGTGCGTCTTCAAGGTGGTAACTACATAAATATACATAAATTGGTTCTCCACACAAGCGCATGGGCTGCACTCTTCAAGGTTTGATGCTTCCATATATCAGCAAGACACTCACATCATTGGAATTTATGGTGGACCTATCCGTAGTTGCTTGGGTTAAAAATGACCAACTCTAGCGGTCCTGTTTTTTTTTGCGTTTTTCCCACGAATAACCGGCTCTGATCACCAATCATATTGATCCATTTTGGATGAAAAGACACTTCACCAACTTGAATAGATTACCCTCTGGTAAACTACCATAGCTATTGAAAATGGCCATTTATAGTGAGTTGTCCCATTAAAAATTGTGATTTTCCATAGTTCTGTTAGTTTACCAGAGGGTTGGTCAATTTGTCATGGTTATACCCTAATTCTAACCACAATTCCACCCAAGCAGTCGCGCACATCCGAACCCCCACTCCCAGGGGGGGAACCGTCCTGCAATTCCTGAGCCTTGCGCTGTTCCTCTGCCATAGCCTCTTTTTTTTGGGAGCGCAGGGATCCCCATTGCGACGAAAATATGTACATGTATCTGGGTAAATCATAATATTTCACTAACCTGAATTAAGGTCATTTGGGGATGATTTCCGTTATTAACCAGGATTCCCGGGTTCGGTCGCAATGAGATCGTTATAATTTACCCAGTTATATGTCCCCATTTAGGACAAAAAGATGGCAAACAATTGTAATAAAGATCCTACCATCGGAGCAACTGAACTATGTCCTGGGTCAAATTCATTCAAATGACCCATGATATTTTTTTCTAAGTGAAATGGGTCCATTGCTCCCAATTTATGGAATGCAAAAAAATACAGAAGGCATTCCATTTTTATCTGCTCAACATGGCCAATACTAAATACATAGATAGATGTATAATATATATACATATATAGAGAAAAGAGGGGAAAAAACAAAACACACAGGTTAAACTCCTCAACATCAAAATCCAAGCCGCAGCTACTTTTTCCTATGCGACTTGAGCCATATGTAGTTAAGCGGTAATGACCCTTAATTGGATATGGCTACAACCCCTTTAGGTTAACGCTTCTAACCCAGGGGATATAATTATACAGTTAAATGACTGTACAGTGAATTGGATGGTTGGTAACATAGCTACAGTATGGAGTGAACTAATATTAGTATATACAGTGGTGGTATAGGGGTCGTAATATTTCTACTCCCCCCTACCCTATCCTACGCTGGCAACTAGTGTACAGGTTAGGGCGCTAGGTAGCTGCCCCTCCCTTGGATTTAAGTTCACTACCTAAATCTACGCGGATGCCAAGCAAGCGCAGTGCCGGGGCCCACTTTTGGGGTGGCAACGCCTTAATAAAAATGTCTGCAGCTTGACTGTCGGTCTGACAGTATTCAAGCTCGGCGGAATCGTCCCGAAAGACTTCTGAAAGGCCGGACAGATTTACCTTATGGGTGCGAGTGATATGCCTTTACGTACTACCAGGATGGTAGCTTGGTTATCTTCTAAAACTTTAAGCGTCACTGTGCGCCCTAGGAGAAGTTCCCAGAGTTGCAGGGCCGGCAGGCCTTCTTGGTAAAGGGAATAGGCCAAGGAAACCACTTCAGATTCTGTTGTAGAACGGGATGTGGATGTTTGGCGTTTGCTAACCCACGCAGGAGGGAAGAAGGAGTTAGGCCCATATAGAACTAAATACCCACCATTCGTGGATTTTCCACTAAGACGATCACCGGCGAAATCGGCGTCTACGTATAAACGTAGCTCAAGATCTTCGGGATTATCTTTAATGGTACCTACGAGTCGGTATTGGGGTGTAGAGTCTATATATTGGATGAGTCTTAACAACCTTTTATCGTCCCCCCTGGACCAAGACTGCACTTTAGTGGCTAAATCGTTAATGGGTTTTATTATGTCAGGTCTGGACAGCCGACCAAGCCACAACGCCTTCATAAGAATGCGACATGCATTGGGTGCCAGTTCACCTTTAGCCTCTTCATCTTCAACAGAGACAGAACCGTTAGGCACAAAAGGAGTGGCAGCATGCTTCAAACTTTTGGTGTCGGTGATGGACTTGTAAAGGTCAACCGTTTGGCGTGCATAATCTAGCATGTCAAAGACTAAGGCTTCTTGCGCGCGAAACGCAGCACATTCCTCAGAACCCTCGGTTTTGGACAATGGCATTACTAGATGATTGCGACCTAAAATTCGGTATATTTTGCCAAGCCCGTGTTTGGCTTAAGACTGGTGGGGGGGGGGGTCCGGAGGGGGAAACGGAGGGAAGGGGTGGTGCACGGCAAGGTGCTAAAATTTCAAAAATAGGTGCTCAAATTTAAGGAAATAGGTGTTTTTTTGAAGAAACCGGGTCGGGATCCAGTCGGGACCCAGTCGGGACCCAGTCGGGACCCAATCGGGCACCAATTTTTGCATTTTTGGGCACCGCTTTTGGCCAGTCGGGATCCAGTCGGGATCCAGTCGGGATCCAGTCGGGCACCAATTTTCGAATTTTTGGCACCACGTTTGGACCTGTCGGGAAGCAGCCAAAATCACCGAAAAACATGCAAAAACACTGCAAAAATGCTATTTTTTATGAATTCGGCTGCCTCCCGACATTGGTGCCCGACTGGATCCCGACTGGATCCCGACTGGATCCCGACTGGCCAAAAGCGGTGCCCAAAAATGCAAAAATTGGTGCGTGACTGGGTCCCGACGGGATCCTGACTGGATCCATAGATTGGCAAGAACCCACTCCCGCACCTATTTTTCCCTTCCCAGACCCACCCTTGCCCCTGTTTTCCTTTTCCGCGCACCAGCCGTGCACCAATACCCCCCCCCTCCTGCACCAAAACGGTAAAAGCAGTCTTAAGCCAAACGGGGGTTCTACAAGGTATATTGGTTCAAGTGGTTCTATATCCACAACGGATGTCAGCTTCGCCCAAAAGGCATCATGTTGGTCTGTGGGAACAGCAAGTGTGAGATCATCTACATAGGTGGAAAGTAACAACTTAGTATCTGGGAAAAAGAAGTTACCAGGGTATTCGGGTACCTCTTGGCCACCTAGGTTGCGGATAATTTTCTTAAGGTGTTGCTCCCAAAGACCACCGGCATCAGGATGGCCGTATAAGGCTTTAACTAGGAGGACTACGGGTTTAACAAACTTATCTCGCCAATGTTTTGGCCTTAGCTCAGGCGGAAGTTCTATCCACGTCTTATATTTGGAAGACAGGAGTGCTTGAACGTATGCCTTAACAGCATCAGCTGCGGAAGAGCTATTACCTGGCAGGGAACCGTATGCTAAACAGGCATTTAAACCTTGGGCCGAAGTTGGGTTTGCTCCTAGTTCCTGATACACAGCAGCGGCACCGTGCTCATCCTTCGCACAATCCACACGGTAGACTATTCTACCTTTCATCTTCTGAAGATGTTGTGCGAGTTCAAAGAACTTGATGGATGCTATGGTCATGAGCTGTCCGAAGTGGACAGAGACTCCGCGGTGCGCTTTGCTTCTGCACGAACGTCTTCCTTCTCCCTAACCGAGTCGAGCGACCACGTCCCAGCCTTGATGAGCCCGTCAGCTTCGGCTTTGACTGCCTCAAGTGCTTGTGGGTTTGACAACATCTCCGTTCTGGAGAGCAACTTAGTTACCATGGCTTGAACCTCTTGGGAGGGTTCATTATTATCTTCGTGCCCGAAGGCCTGTGACAACAAACGCTCATGGTCAAGAAGCTCCGACACTAAACAGTTTACTGTTGGATCTGTCTCAACGGCGACTGCAAGATCCTCAAAACCAGCTAGTGGGGAAACATGTTTAAGATGTTGTTCAACTTCGCGATGCTCTTGGGGTTCGGTTGAAAGTGGAGTGCATGGCATGGCGGGAGCATGCTGTTGAGAACACTTAGCAGGGTACAGCGCTTGGGTAATCAAAAATGTCATCTCTGGGGGATACATAGCTGATCGCGCTGTTTCCGAACCTTCACACTTTTCATGTGGTTGTTCACAATTGCATTTCCTATCCTTAAAAACATCTACTATTCTTTGGGAAGTGGTTCGGACTCTCCAAGGCTTTTTGATGGGAACACCTTTCTTGGATCTAAGACCTACTGCACATCCATCGAAATCAACTTCCATAAACTCAGCGCGTGAATTAAAGAAAGCTACGACATCTGGTCTCTTCCAGCCAGTTGAGGGACGTGGCCATTCAAAAGAAACAGTGCCTCCTAGTTTCAAAACTAACTCAGCCCTTTTGGTAAAGCTTTTGAAAAGTCGTTTCGATTCTCGAAGTTGGAGCGCTAATCTTTTCATATAAGCAGCTCCTCCCTTCTTTCTATTGATATACTGCCAAGGAGAACCAGACGTGCATGGTATGGACGACCAAAGGTTGGGTGGTGCAACTTTTGCAGCTTCACCTATTTGATAATCAAGTTGGGAACATTCATTCTCATCACCTAAGTCTAACCTTTCCTTGCATAACCCAATGTGATTTATATTGCATTGAGCGCTTGTCAACCCAAGCTGTGAGTTGAGGGAACATGCAAACTCAAACAGTGTTGATCTCTCACTGGGCTTCTGGCTTTTCTTCAAGGCACGTCGTTTACGACGGTTATTATTATTCTTAGGAGGCTGATTAATGGCGGGGCATGCAGGCACGGGCTGTGCACCGAACACTGGCAAGGAATCCCTACATAACTCAGCACAACTGGGAGCAGTCTGGGGCAAAGTGGCAGCACCAGAGACACTATAAGGAACAGCAATTGTGATTTCACCTTCATCATCAAATATGCTGTCCACCGGTGGTGGTTCCACGGGGGCATCCTCAAGTGCACTAGGAACTTCACTTGGAGGTTCAACAACTACCGACTCTGAGACAGGTTTGGACTTGGCTTCCAGCTCCTTTTCTTCATCCACTAGTTTCTGGAACCGTTTGCGGCACTCTGGAGTGTGGTACCGAGTCTTATTCTTACACCCTGTACAACCGGGAGTTTCCTTAAACTTTATGGTGCGGTCTAAGGTGATATAAACCGATCTAGGTTTGGGACCGGGTGTAGATGGGGAAGCTAAACCGCCGTCTGGTGGGAACGGAACATTTTGCAGGGCTATTTCAGGGAGCTTAACATCATCGGGATTGTCCCCCCTGACCAAGGCCTGATGCTTCGAAAACCAAACGGGAAAATAGGCTTCACCATCTGGAAGGTATAGTTCAGGCTCGGGTACATCAGAAACACATGAAGCACCTCTAGTTCGAAACTCTTGATAATCTAGTATCCGCAACATATCTATAACGAAAACCAGAATCGATCCGCCAACCAGGAAACAAACCAGGAGACATATTGGGTTCTAAGGTCCTTTTTGTTGGATGCTTCTTGCGATAATACACAAGTTGACCAAAACACAAACGCTTACCATCAAACTTTTCACGTGTAAGAGCTTCCCATTGGGTCTTCTCAGGATCCGCAATAGAAGGTCTATCAAAAGTCATGGAAAGACATGCGTATGGGTAACTATAAGTGTGGTACTCATAAGGCAAACCAGATTGTAAATGAACTACCCTACAGCACTCTTTCTCTTCCCGGATGTCGCGCTCTAGCAGAGCATTGTGCGGCCAACGGTTGGGAAGGGACGTTTCAGGAACGAAGCCGACCTGATGGGCAGCCTGCTCCAATTCCTGTGCTTCGTCCATTTTGATAAGTGTGTGGGTGGCAAGTTCATTGACTTTCAATCCCACGAAATGTCAAAAGTTTTGGGCATGAGATTCAACATCTCTCTTTGAAAGGGGATATGCTATTCGTGCACCAGAATAAAGGTCCCTTACCACATGGTGTGTTTTAACCCCACCTATCCCCGTTCCAAAATGCTCAGACCCTTTTGCAAGGATAACATCATCAGTGGCCAATTGCTCAAAGGGTTGTTTTGGAGGATCAATCTTATCATGGGACTTACCATCCTTAACATGAGAGACCCGCATTGCAGTATCCTTAGCAATATGGCATACTGGGCAATATGGATTTTTGGGATAGTGAGTCAAAAGATGCTCTAAGCTAGTGGCTTCCTTTTTCAAGACTTCAGCTTTGATAGGGATACCATCACCTAACTCAACAAGCAACTTATCATCTAAAGGGCGCGGTGGCGCGCTAGGAGCAGCACCTTCCGGAACACTTGCATGTGGGCTGCTGGGTGCAGCTGCATCTTCTGGAGAATCGGGCCTCAGCAACTTCAGCGAGTCGTGCGACATCTTCGCCTGCAAAACTAGGTGAATACCCAGAAGCCTCATCCGGCAACGGATCAGCCGGGAGAGCTGTGGAAACTGGGGTTAGCCTTTCTGCTGGAACAAAGTTACGCGGACTAAGTTGTTCATCGTATTGGGGAACATATTCAACAACACGTGAGGCACAAATCCTAGCAATGCGGGGAACCCTAAGTTTGCATCTATTGATGTTCTCAGGTGCAATTAGATAAGGAACATTTTCTCGGGGATCCCAAACGAACATATAACCTTTATCCATCACAGTCTTGCCGATACTCTGAGCTGGGGGACAATCTTTCAAGACATAAACCTCTTCCCCTTCTAAGATTTTGCTGCCGTCAAGAGCGATTGACTCTTGACCAGCCTGGCTACCCCCCCTGTCGCGAAAGCTACTGGGTTTGGAGATTGCTGCAAAAACTCTTTCATTTTTGGGGTTAAGGCTTGTTTGCCAATTAGATGCCTACCGGCTGCAGTGTCCCAAAGCCACGGAATTGCTCCTGTGAGCTTGGAAGGCATAGCATCAACAATGGGCACAGCCGCTGTGCCAGCAGCTATAGTGGCCACACTGCCAGGAACGCTAGTTGTAGACTTAGATTTGGATAATGCTCGGGGTGGGGGCCCCTTATACTTTTCGGTGGCAGAATGTAAGAAGGCGCACTGCTTCGCCTTGCAGGCGTTGTAGGCATAGAACATACATGGTGTTCTAGCCTTCTGGGCCGGGGTCATATTGGCGACCCTTGAGGCCTCCGCACTCCTGGGAGTGGTTGCGCCTGACTTTGGTGGTGGTGAAGTAGTGGTAGTGCCCTTGGCTTTGACCTTTGGTTTGGCCTTAGCTTTAGCATGAGGCGCTGGAGCAGCCTCTACCTTCTTACCTTTGTCTGCCTTAGATTTTGGATTTGCATTTTTGGGAGCGGGGGCTGCAGGCACACCAGCCTTAGGATTACCTTTTGGGGCAGCCTTAGGATCAGAGGTGGCAGGGGCTCCTGCTGCTTTTGTGGTGTATGTTCCAAGATATCCCTCCGCAGGCTTGAGCTTAAGTTGTTTATCAAACTCAATACGATTCTTGCGTTGTTGGTCAAGTTGGAGAACTAACTCTACTTTTTCCCACAACCAATTGGTCGTTCTGCGGTGGCTAGTAAGTGGGGCTTCACGAGCTTTCAACACTTTGGCAGCCATTATAGGGGTACGCTCGAGCTCATCAATTAAATGATTAAAAAGAGTTTGCTCTCGCGGTAAATCTTGGATTGGAATGGTTGACATCACATAAATATACTTGTCTCTGAAGGCCTCTAGATCTTGGTGGGTGTTCCCTGGGATGCGAAGCGATAACAAGTTGCGTTCACCCAACATGCCAATTCTATCGCGTTCCAGTTGGAAATAGTGAAAGATCTTTTGGAGCATTACGCGTCCACACGGCATAGAGCCGGAAGAGAGGCGCTCAGATTCAACATGATTCAACCATTTGCTGAAAAATTAAGCCAAATCGACCCCGTCTGCAAGTTTTGATAAGCTTAGAGGCGATTTCTCGATCCGTGCGTGGGAAGCGTGGATCGGTTTTTAGCTGATTTTCAGTGGATGTCATACATTCTTGGGCCCATTGGTAAACTTCATTACCTGGGGTTTTCTGTAGCTTACCAATAGCCATAAGGACCTGATTAACGTATCCTCTAGCCTGACCGGCATTATCAGGAGGGTTTGGAAAAACCAAATCATTGAGGGATTTAACTCTAATGGTATTATCCTCCTCCTCTGCATAGTCCCTAACTTCAGCATCACCGGGACGGGGTTGATCAGACCCTTGGTCCGGAATGTTCCCCCCAAGTTCATAGTTAAGTATGGGCAGTTAATTTCATCATGAAATTCTCCACAAATCCTACATTGAGTATATGGATTTGGTGGGGGTGGTCCAGCATCAGAATCTGAAGAGGACTCAGAACTACCCGACTGCTTAGAACGTTGGGACCCAGAGTTATAGACATATGGAGTCCCTTGGGGTAAAACACCAGCTTTACTTAGAGTCAACGGCGGCAGGCCCGGTGGCAACACCTGTTGTGGCAAAGGCGCGACGGGGGTCTGACGTCTTGACCCGCTTGGTGCGCTCAAAGCAGCACCTCCCATGGCCAAAGCTTGAGGGGTGCTAGGTGGTGGAGCTATAGGCATTGGTGCTTTCGCCGCTTGCAGTTGAGCTACAAGTTGTGTCTGTGTGTGTGCAACGCTTGCATGGGTTTTGAAACTTGGTCCTGTAATGCACTAATGCGATCTTCATTTGTACAATGCTCACTTGCCGCAGTGCCAACATTAAGTTGCACAGCACTAGGTGCGGGAACAGGGTTAGCTTGAACTAGACCCGACTGCAGGGGAACAATAGCACTAGAAGATAACGGCAGGCCTTCGGGGGCTTCTACCGAAAACTTATGGGGATGCTTGGAACACTAGACATATTTTGGGATGATGTTGCAGGTTGTGCTGCAACAGGCGCAACAGGGCTAAACTGAATCAAAGGGAAATCCCTAGGAGACATACCTGGACCTGTTGGTTGCCTAGGTGGAGTATGAATTGGTGTGGCTGACCCGTCCATAATGTCTGAAGTAAAAGGGTTATTTTGGCCCTCAAACAAATCAAATTCAGTATGAACAGTCATTGGTGATTCAGGAATTGGGGTCGGGGTTGCAACTGGGATTTCATGGGCACCCTGCTGCTGGATGGCATCCAATTGGGATTGGAGTCTAGCTATCCTTATCTCCCTTTCCATTAACTGATTATCACGATCAACCAACTGTTGTGAACCACTTGCAAGTTGTTGTTGAAGTGGTCGAATGTTATCATTAACCCATTGTTGAGCCCTTTCTTGAACTACATCCCTATTAGCCAAAATTTCCCGCTCAGCTTCATTTCTAATCCCCTGAACATGTTGTTGGGCCCTCATCTGAAGAAGTTGGAAATTATTATCCCTCTGCTCAATGGCAGCCCGAGCTTCCTCCTGCTGAGCCAAGTAGGCACGTGTGGCCTGCTGTTGGTACGCTGCTGCAGCCTGAGCAAAATCAGACTGTTGTTGCACGGCCCCGGCATGGATGGCTTTGGCAACCTGTTGGGCATGTTGTACTTCAAGTTGTGATGAGAGTGCTACATCGGCAGCATTATTAGCTATTAAGGACGCATGATGCGCTTGGGTTACAGCTGCACCTGCCAAGAAAGACGCTTGTGTGGCATTTAGGTCAATGGGAACATTAGGATTATGCCCACTGCTGCTACTGGGATCAGGACCTGAACGTGCTCTCTGCCTAGCCCTACCCCTCTCCTCCATACTGGTATCAGAAGATTCAGCTTGGGGATTATTGCGAGGTAGGTTACTCCCAGTTGCTCTTCGGGGAACAAGTATTGTGGAAGCGGCAGGTATTCTAGTACCACTTGGTAATTTGGGGTCTTCTGGAGAGCTCCTAGACCTATCAGCACCCGAACTTTCACTTGGTGGTGTTAATCCAGAATGCATCTTTTACCAACGGACCAGCACGAATGGGTCCTGGCGCGAGCAAGCTCAAGCACCTCCCAGTGAAACAACAAAACAAGGACACGGACGACCAAAGGCACGGTTGTGCCGAATGAGACGCGGTACTGGGTGTGCAGATGGCACAACCTCAGGTGAAACGAAAAGACACAGACAGGCAAACTGTACAAGGGCGAGCTATTTGTTTGGTTTTGGATTTTACGCTCAAGCCCCTAGTTTGGATGCTGATGAAGTTCAGGCCACAAGAAAATTAATTCCTACGGCGAGAGAATTGATCTCCCCTCAAAGGCACGGGTGCGTGATTACGCAGGAAATAGTCCACCCCGTTGTCACGAACTGCACGCTCAAGCTGAGGCCACCAACGCAGATTACTAGATTTATAAACTGGGATAGTGTAAATATTAGCACGAGATGCTTCGTCACAAACGTCTTGACGGTCGTCAACGTGGATGTTGGCGCCGTGGGATGTTAAAACCGGCGTCTTACCACCAGGACCTACTGGATCGTTTACCACAGTTACTGATCTAAACGGAAGACCCTGTGTTCTGCAGTAATCCGAAAGGTTATTTGCGTCTTCTTCCGTTTGCCGGCCACGGGCGACGCCCGAGAAGGAAACGATATGGAATTCGATTCTGCCTTGTGCGATCTGCACTAGGTTCACGAACTTATCCAAGATAGAACGATCAAATAACTTAAGGGCGTTTCTGGCGCAGTCGAGGGTGTCGTGCCAGTCAAAGAACACGACTAGACTACGGCCAATGGCACCTTGCTCTTGGCGAGCTCGGATTAGAGGACCTAAATCTAATCTACCCCCTGGCGCGCGAATCGCAGCACCTGCCTTACCTCTTGGGGGGACAGCTGCTGTGGAAGAAGTCTAAACGATCAAAGTCGGATTGCCAACGCTGTATTAACCGCTTGGTCTGGGCTTTCTTTCCGCCCTTAGTACCACGCACACGGGGCGGCCTGGACGGTCCAGCCGGGGAATGCCCTGTCTGGACGTGGCCGGATGTTGAGGCGCCGGAGGCAGCCCCTACCTGCTCAAGAAATGGTGAAGTTGGAGGCGGTGGGACTTCGTCCTCTTCCGCCGCGTCTGCAGGATACTCTACGTATACCGGTGCGTCAATTGAATTAGGATCGTGCACCTCCTCGAGACTTGGAGAACTTCCTAAAATCGGATCGGCAGCGGTGTCTGCAGCTTCAACACTAGTTTCTTGAGGATCAGGGTTATTAGAGAAAATCAATTTCCTCTTTTGGAAGTAGATTTTCCGGGTTTTCACTTTCGAGATTATTGTCCGCTTCAATTGAACCGGATGCCGCAGGCTGATCGGACGGTGCAGTGGGATCGGCGTCAAGTGCCTCAAACAACTCTTCAGCAGTGACCTCTTCAGGTTTGACTGGGTCGAGCAGTGAAAGCGCGTCGAACTTCAAGATGTCGAAGTCCTCCTCTTCGCCCAGGGCGCTAGAAGCAGCCCCTCCCACATCTGTAAGACCAGTTGTCGGCGCGGTCGCACCTTCAGAGATATCCGCCCAGCTGAGTCCGGTACTACCTCCAACAGCGACTTCGGCGCTTTCAGCAGCCTCCGCCTCTGCTTCCGGGTTCCCTTCGTCAGCTGGTACAGGAGCGCTCAAAGCAGCCCCTTCCGACGGATCCTCTGGGACCATAAAATGGTGAAACAGGAAATCAGCGAAAAAGATGAAGGCAGTGAACGAAGTTGCGTGGGGCCTAAGTTACCTGTTGAGGAGTTTAAGACTTTCCCAGCAAAAGAACACTAAGCCAATACGGCTGATAACCAGAGAAAAGAGGGGAAAAAACCAAAACACACAGGTTAAACTCCTCAACATCAAAATCCAAGCCGCAGCTACTTTTTCCTATGCGACTTGAGCCATATGTAGTTAAGCGGTAATGATCCTTAATTGGATATGGCTACAACCCCTTTAGGTTAACGCTTCTAACCCAGGGAATATATACAGTTAAATGACTGTACAATGGATTGGATGGTTTGGTAACATAGCTACAGTATGGAGTGAACTAATACTAGTATATACAGTGGTGGTATAGGGGTCGTAATATTTCTACTTATATAGCATGCATGTTTCAAAAAGTTGGTGAGTCTGTATGTATATATGTATCAACATATATATATATATTGTGAATCGGAGGTTGTCTCCCCGATTATGTATTGTTGCTTTGTCTTGGGGTTGATGTCCAAAACGACGACGTCACGATGAATGCAGTTTCGGCATGGCGTTGTTTCTCGCTCTTGACATCTGCAGTAGTCTTGAGCATGCACACCTTTGGTTATGGACGATAGTAGGATGTCTTTGTGGGATTATGTACTGTGCCGTAGCCTACATCCTATTCGCACCCCCCACGCATGGCCAACTTCGTTGGCCACGCGCAAAGGAGTGTCCTTTAAATCGTTCCAATACATCTGCAGCTGTTCATTTGTCGAA
Organism: Cladocopium goreaui; assembly: GCA_947184155.2. NCBI lineage: Eukaryota > Dinophyceae > Suessiales > Symbiodiniaceae > Cladocopium > Cladocopium goreaui. The sequence continues at coordinate 99,874 of CAMXCT020001917.1, read as the reverse complement.
TTAAGGAGAGCTAAAGTCCGTTTCAGAACTTCCAATCTACATGGCGGCTTGCTACGATCTCTACCAAAAAATATAAAAGATCTGTTCACGTGCACGCAAACACGACGTAGTCGGTGTCTAGCGTTGAGGTTCATCCGATGTGGCGTAGCCATCATGGATTCCCACTCAAGCATGTGAATTAAAAATCAAACACAAAGATGACTATGGAACTAGAAGTTTACCTTCCCGTTCCTTCGTCGGTTGAGATGTAGACCGCTGTAGAAACTCAGCGTCTCATGCAATGATGTTCAAAAAAAATGTGTGGTTACAAATTAGCCGGCTCAGAGTCCTCTCAGAAATCATTCGAAATGAAGTAGAGGTAAATCTCGAGCACTGATTGCATCCTCGCATCGCCAGGTTCAATCAGGACCTATGCAGAGGTCATATCGCTTGATCATCTATATCCCCATCCATAGTATCCCTGATGATTCCAGTCTCCGCCACGATGTGAATAAGATCTTCCACCTTTTCCTTGGTCTTTTCCACCCTTCTTTGGCGGGGTCACTGGAGTTTGTTTTGGCGGAGGAGCGGTTTCAACTGTTCTCCATGTTGCTGACGATGATGCTTTCGCTTTTGACGCTCGTCCCAGTGCTGGTTCTGCCTTCGGGGCTGCTTTCGATTTGCCAGCGGCTTGGTCGGTGCGTTCACGATCAGCAGGAGTTGGGGTATCAGCAATCGCAAGTATGTGAGCTTCTGTCAAGTGAATGCCCCACCTTGGTCGTTGATCTTCCCTTTGCTTGATGTGATTGTAATCATCGATTGCATCATACAGCTTCTGGAGTAGAGGTCGTGGCAATTGTCGGCCATTCTGAAGGATCAGGTGTAAAAGTGAAATTCTTCGAAGTGGTGGACGAAGAGCACACACAATGTCAACTGGGTTCAATGTGATTGTGTCTTGAAAGTCGACGTTCCTGAAGAAATAAACAGCATTTACCCTATATGCACCTGCAATGATTCTTCTGACCAAGACGTCTTGTCGGTCAAGGGCGTCGCGGGCCGCTGTGGTCTTCCTCATCTCGTCCATTGTTGTGTCACGTTTCGACAGCTTCTCCATCTCCTCATCAAAGAAGATGTTCTGCAAGTCATCATACGTGTAGCCACATTCAAGGGTATATACGAGAAGTCGCTTGAGCACTACTGCTCCGTAATAAGCATTGACGAATCCCTCTTCTCCGATGTCGTCCTTTTGATTTGGTCGGCCGATCTCTTTGTAGAGCTCTTTCATCTGTTGTGCAGTTGGTTCAATGAGTTCACCATTTTCATCCTCGCCCAGGTAAGGTGTCCTTGAGTCCAGGTCCATCCTAAATTTCTGGTTCTGTTGAAAATGTTTCCATGCCGTCCCAATGTCTCCACAGAAGTTCCGTTGGAATAGTCTGTAGATCCTGACGATATGTAGTCCCATCTGCAACAGGAGGATCTTGATGAATTCTGGTTGAGCATCTCCAATTGTGCAAGGCTCGATTGGCAGGACCTTTGATCCAAACTCAATTCGCTGCATCCACTTGGGGTACTCAATCTCTGCATCACGAGCTTCTCCAGCCTCGTACTCTTCAATGTTGATCTCATCGACCGCTGTTTCTTCAATATCATTCTCGTCGGTCGGTTTTCCCTCTTGATTGAGAAATTCGTCGACCTCATCTTGCTCTCTGAAGTCTCTTTTCTCGTCATTGATGTCGCCCTTCTTCGAGGCTTGGTCATCATTTTCTTCTTCTGGTTGAGGTTCCTGCTCTGGACTCTTCATGGCGACGTCATCATCACCTGGCATTGTCTCATCATTATCATCATCACCTGTCAGATCGATCTTCACCTCTTCCCATGCTTTCTTGACATGGTCTTTGAGATCTTCTTCTCGATGATGTGATTCGGCTTTTGGTACTGTCGCCACGGTGATTTTGATTCGCTTCCTCCATCCATGACTCACCAAAAATCCTTTGCACATCACACAAATTGACAAAGGCGCAGGGGTTTCCAACAGACATGCGGGGCATAGTCGATGGTCCTCTTTGCTAGGATGATGGGTGACTGCCAACAATGAAATTGCATCATTCCAATCCGGATGTCCAGGGAACAATCTGTGAGTATGACTGAAGTGGCCTGTCCTGATATCGACAAGTTTTCGAAGTTCGTCAAGATCGGGTGATGATTCTTCAGGCACAATGTTTCCAATGAGCTTGTCAAATCGTTCAATGGTGGCCACTCTCTTTGCTCCTTGCACAGAAAGAACAAGTTGATCTCTTTCCTTTGTGATCATGAGACGGTAATAGTCCTTTTCTTTCCAATCATAATACCAAACTGCATCGAATGATTCGAATGGAATTGTTTCTTGGACCAAAATGTGTCCGTCTGCTGACAATCTGGGGGAGAACTTGGCGATGGAATCGTACGTGATGTAGATGTAGACAAGATCAGTTTGATCAATTTTCTTGAATCTCAGCACCATCTGACTTCTAACATCCCACGGCGCGAATGGCACGAAGAACGTATTGATGCGGTCGCCTCCTCCTCCGGGACGTAGTCCTTCTCTGAAGATTTGAGCGATGTTGTCAAATGTGGTGCAGTGAAATCCTCCTCCAAGAGTGTATCCTACTCCAGGGTTCATCTGATAGGAAGTCTTCTTGTCTTCGATTTGTACACCGCCTTGAACTCTTGAATGTGCCATAGGAGCTCGGATTGCCACTGGCCAAAGCCAAATCTCTCGATCTGCTGTGCCGATCTCCAACCTCAGTGTTTGTCGATCAAGTCTTGAGGTCAATCCATCATCAAAATTGTTCAAGAGGTATTCCAACTCAGCCTTTGTGACTTTGAGTCCTAGCACTTGAGCTCGGATCCTCTTCGTTTGCTTGTACTCGGTGAAAATCACTCTCTGGAAATTGTTCCACCTCTCAACAAGTATCGGGTAGTTGACGTGTGTCGTTCCAGCCAATGTGTGTTGGTCTCTCCAAATAGCATCGTACTTCAAGATCGACTCAACATTGACCCAACCCGCCTCATCGCATGGAAGTCCACGGTGATTTCGATTGTCTCTGACGCAACCCACGGAGTGGCGTAGCGCACCATTGAACCTTTTCGACAGTTCAACCATCCATGGCGGATTTTCCCACTTGTTGCCCATCCACTCATTCTCGCTGTATCGATGCACCTTCCACCAGCCCATTCCAAGGTATTCTTCTCCATTGATGCGGGCAAGTTGAAGTGTACCAATATTGTGACCATGTGTGAATGGTTGGATGTACTTGAAGTTCCAGTTGTTTCCATGTTGTTTTCTTTCCTCAGTAAGCCATTTCATGTAGACATCATGATCAATATGTTTCAAAGCATTCAGCTCTTCAATGGTCGGCAAAACAGGCGGGGACTCCTCAGCTGCACGTTCAATCAGCATGTCAAGCTCATGACGATTCTTCACACCTCGGCTAATTGGGTTGACCTCGACACCATTCACTAAGTATTGTCCTCCTTCTTCACGATCACCAATATCGTACATAAAGGCTGACTGACTGTAGAAGCACTTGGTCACTTCCTCTTTCTCAGTGAATCTGGTTCTTCCCCAACGCTTTCCTCGTGGCATGACGTTCTTTGGGAGCTTGTCTTTTCTGCCTCTGGTCGCAGCTTTGGATCTTTCGGACGATGATGGGGATTTGGACTTCTGATCCATGATCAACCTCATGCGCCAAATGGTGTCCCTCATGTTCTCATCATCTGGTGTAGTGCATTCATCAATGCCATGTCTTCCACCACAAATGAAACAATATTGAACATCCAAGGCATCTGAAATCAACTTCTCAAATCGATCACGGATGTCACGCACCTCAGTTCGGCGCTTCTTCGCTTCTGAAGGTTGTCCCCCCACGTCATCTTCCTCCTCCTCAATCTCGATGTCACCAGCTCCAGCATCGGTTTCTCCTGAAGTTTGTTCTGCTCGAGGGCCCCGCGCCGTAGGCGTCGTGGTCTCCTCATCAGGTTCATTAACTTCATCCACCTCTTCATCGCTTGATGAGACTTCAATCATCTCAGGGTGGTCATCGTAGTTGGCTTTTGGGAGCACTGGCATTCTGGTGATCTTCTTCTGCATGAGTAGGTCAAAAATTCCCGCTTCTTTCAGGATTGTAATCACCATGTCATTCTCGACCGGTGGAATGTATGCTTTCCTGGATCGGTTCCTCTTTGTGTTGATGGTGTCGGTAGGTCGACATGAACTGCTGAATAGCCAGAACGATTCTTCCAGTCCTGCGAGGCAATTGTCAAGGTTTGCCCCCCATCCAGCGAACATAGTAGGAAATTGAATACCCAGGTCAAGCATTCCAAGCCAGAATTCGAAAATGTCGCCGACATACTCAGCTGTTGCAGTTGGATTGATCATTGATTCGATCTCCTCCTTGGTCAGCACGGTCTTCATGTAGTCATGATAAGCGACGTTTCCACCATCCCAAAGCAGTCTGTAAAACCATCGCATTCGGTGCATTCCACCTCCGCAATCCTCTGTACGAGTCTCACGTTGTACAGTGAATCGGGGTAACAGGTCTCGTCTGCATTTCCCTTTCACCATGTATGCAGGCATTCGGATGGCACCTCGATGTGATACCTGCTTGAGCACATCACTTGTCGTCTTGTATCCTGAAAGCATTGCAAGTGTCGCAGTGACCAGGAATCCACGTAGGTCTTTCTCGGCCTCCATTTCTCTCCAGTCAACACACTCATTGTAAATGTTGAGTAATCTTGCAGCTACTCTTGCATCCTGTGAAAATTCATCCATACCAATGTCTTCAGTACCGTAGATTGCCGCCCTTGTCCAATTGCTTGCGCAATTCAGGCATCTTGTGCGGTTCTCAGTGCAGGTATTCAATCTTGAATCATTCTTGTGAAATCCTTTGCACACATCGCACATCAATTCGGAATCTTCGGTGACCTCGACCCAATGTTCATCCACATCTGTCAGGGGCTCCGGGGTAAATACTCCTCGTCGGATGTCTGACCATGCTCTTCTCTGAACCGCATCCTTCATGTGTTTCATTCCTCCAATGATGTTTGCCGATCCAGCCTGAGCATCTGCGACCTCTCCAGCACGAATACTGGGAATAACGCGTGGATGTTCTGTGCATCGTTTGATGGTTTCAATGTCAAATCCGGTGTTCTTCACATGGACACATTCTTCATTCAGGTCATGGACTGTATCATGATCCATTGCACAATGTAAGAAGACCTTTTGTCGCATCAAGGACTTTTCAAGCATAGCCCAAATGACTTCCTTGCCTTCACCTTCTTTCCAATAAAAGGGTTCACGTCCACAAGCATATATCTGTTTCCAGAATCTTTCATTGGTGGAGTGAATAATGCCCTTTTCCTTCAAAATTCTTGCAAGCTCCTCGGCCATGGATACAATTGAAGATTGTGACCCAAGAAACCGGGCATCTCTCAGAATGTTGACGAAAATTGGAAGGTGAGCCGCTTGGCTGATCTCAGTGATGATCTCTGCCAACTTGGTAACGAAGTCTGCGTTTGGCATCAGTATGCGAGTTTGTCCTCTGAAAAGTGCTGCAAATGAGATCCAAATATGAACAGTGGCACTTGAAAATGCGTTCGCATTGGATCGTAGGAATGTCAATGCATTTGCTGCCAGTTTCAAGAACTCCTCGGGTTTCTCCAGAGATTCATAGGGAAGTTGGTACACCTTGATGGAAGAAAGACCCATGTTGTCGAGTCCAGCCTCGATGTCATTGACGATTCTTGAGCTAGATCTCGTTTGATAAGTCAAATCCGTCAAGATGAGAGCTTTGTTGTTTCTCACTTGTCCTCCCAATTCATCCCATTTGTCCAACCAAGGTTCCCCAATGATGAACTGTCCAATCTTGTTCCCCAATCTTTTGAGCTTGGCACGAATTCCGCCCTCCACCGTCTCTTCAATGCCCAATGTCAACATGGCTAGGACCTCCGTCACTGGATATCCTTTGCATCTGACAAACTCTGTGGTCGTGATGATGTAGTGGTAGAGCTTCAGCCATTCAAAATCATTCTCATTGACCATGTGGGAATCAAGTTGGCCTTCTGTTAGCATGTTGAATGATAAGGCAGCATGAAATGTCAATCTTCTCAAATACTGCTTCCAGATCAAATTGGATCCATACTTGTGAGTAGTGTGAGGGCCCTCTACGATTGAAAGTACAAAATCTTTGCCGGATCGTAGGAATGCAATTCGCTGTTCCTCACGAGCATAGTCCTCGGCAGCATGGAGACGCACTTCCACTGTTGAAGGTTTCCTCCTCTTCATCCAATCTTCATTTGGAATCCAATTCTCATCTCTTTCTGGTTCAGCACGACCTTGGGATGTTGCTCCAGGTCCAGATCGGAAAGCTGCATGGGTCGACGAAGATGAAGCTCCGCCAGTTGATGATCTTGGCATCTTCTTCGGCTGAATGTTCGAGCTTTGTGATTGTTGTGATGCCTTTGGTTGTGATCCCTCCGTAGGAGCGGATGTATCCTGGGCGCTAGATCCAGTTGATGTGTCATCATTCAGTTGATGTGTCATCATTCACCCATGAAGGCTCCTCATTGTTCCAGAAGTCAACTTCGTCGGGTTTTCGTCCATCTTTGAAATTCAGGGGGATGTCCCAGTCATCGAAATTGTGCATGCTGCCACCTGTTCCAGCTTGAGTGTCGGTCAATGATGTTGTAAAATCTTTGAGAGAACTATGGCAAGCATGACGTCTTTCTTTCTCGGTATATCTGGCCCCTTCATCGGCAATTGAGACGTTGTATCCATGCCCAATCAGGATTCCCAACGGAATGTCGAAGGCCTTGAGGATCGAGAACTGCAATTCGGTCAGCTCTGCTACTCTCGGCAAATTGTTGTCTCCTCGGGCGCTGGTCTTGTGTCTCTCGAGGGTTGTGCCGAGGGCTAACAAACACAAGAAGTGGTTCTGGGCTGCACTCCTCCCTTTCGGTTGATTGGTTTCGAAAGCAATCACATCCTTCATCACATCCTGCAAGATGATCTGATCTGATGGGTTCTGCTCATTGTGATACCTCAGTGCATGTCCTAGGTGCCTCATCTGGATTTCAATCATGTGCTTCATTGCTCTTCGATAGCTGTCATTGTCAGAAGGAGACTTCGGATTTACCTTGGTCAACTCGTCCATGACTTTGAAGTACTCGGCTGTCCTCGTTACAGCTAACCATGATGTGGCACTCGGATCTGTGTTGAAAGATGGTGTTCCTCGGTAAATCTGCTTCATACTTCGGATCTTCGCCTCAGTTTCGGCTGCAGTGGCTTGATCATCAAAGGGTTCGGGAAAGTGTCCTTTGGACAGTACGATCCAGAGCTCGTCGAGTCTGTCGTAGATCTCTTTGTCCATAAAGCGCCCCACAGTTGCATTCTCGAAAGGGCATCTGCTTGCAAAGACCTTCACGAATCTTGATCCCTTCGACAAAAACTCCCATCCTGAACACTTCTTCTCGATGTCCTGCGCTCTCTGCAACAACTTGTAGGCTACTTCCAGAGCTTCTGCAGTGGCTTCACTGGTGTGTCTGGAGTTTGCAAAGTATGCTGAGTAGACAACTGCAGGTGGCATACCAAACCTAATCCATTGGTTGGCTGTGTCTTCATCTGAGATCAGTCGAAAATTCGAACCTCGAGTGTCTCGGAATGGTGATGGAGTCTTGGCTGCAATGGATCCCTCGGACAACCCCTTCAGCACTCGTGATGCAACGGTGATTCGGCTTCCAGAAAATTGCCCTACTGAGTTCAGATCCTGTGTTTCGGCCATCCCGCTTTGTACAGAATAAAGTCGCACGGACCGTAGGTCTCGTGACAACTGCTCGAACAGCGAAAATAGTTGCACGAACCGTAGGTTTCGTAACAACCAGTCGGAGTCGAATTCAGAAAGCAGACGACACGAAAATGAAAATGCCACGAAGAAAGAACCGAAGTTGATGTCAATCTCGAAAAGCACCAGTGCAGTAGCGATCGCTCGAACGAATGGTCAATGGCGTCGAGCTCTCGAGTAGCACAAACGGATGTTGCCACCGACTTGATTGGGTGACTGCGGACATTCTCGGAATCACGAGACATTTCAGCTTTCAGTTGATCATCACATGCAAGCGGCTTCCAACGTTTCATCACTCTGACGTTCACAAATGGACTATTCCTAATCACATGATCATTGATTCCATTCATGATTATCTTGGCTATCCATTTGGTGTAAACTTGAGTAATGCGAGTTTCCCTACCGGCACACTCTGCATGGTCATGACGGTGATCACATCTTCTACGAAGCTTCGGAAAAGACACCCCCCAAGTAACGATTTTCCAAGGTTTCTTGATTGGTTTGGGAGTCTCTTGAAATTGTGATTTCAAGCCATACATGCATCCATCAAACTTGTGCTCATGAGATACAGTTCCTTCTACAAGATCAATCATTCTACGGTCCTTCCAGTAGTCGCAACCCCTAGGCAACTCAAGCAAGGCTGGCGACCCCATGTTAATAAGTTCACCAAGCATTGATGCAAACACTTCCCACATCGCCCAGAAGATCTGCTTCTTTGCTTCGATGAGTTGTGTTGTTGCTTCGCTCACCCATCGGTTGATTCGGTTCCATGGTGAACCTCCTGTACATGGACCTGCAAAGAACATTGAATCAAGTTTGGTCCGTAGGCATCGCCTTGCTTTACTGATTCCGTACGGAGAGAGCATGTCGTCATCTTCGGTGATTGGTACGACATGAAACTTCATTTCGTCCTTCATTTTGTTCTGCAAGAACGTAAACCAGTTTCTCTCTTCCGAACATAACAAGACGAAGCATGGGACTGCTTGAGGAACTTCGATCAAATTGATTGCAAGGGAAAACTTCGCAAATTTTGATGTCATCAAGTCACATGGCGATTTGGAAAATTGAAATTCCAAAGTTCTGTTTTTCTTTTCTCTCCAAAGGATTACCGACACTTTAGGATGGTCAACCTCATGTTTGCCTACTTCAATGTGATATTGATAGGGGACAAAAACATCAGTGATGGGAATAGTTTTCACGTCACTGCAGTTGGTGCATAGCGTGATTACTCCCTGACTCACTTTACAGCTCTTACCTCCATCGATCACTTCAGCATTGGCGAGCACCTTGAATGTCGATTTTCCAGTCCAAAATTCATTCAACTTGTTTGTTGATTCATGATTGTCGCCTTTGAATCTCCATATGTCTTTGATCACTCGAGTGTTAGTTTTGAACTTTTGTTCAGTTTCCCTCTCATCACATATGATCCTAGGGTCACAAGGACAGTCTTCGCAATCCTGTGGTACAAAGTTTTGCCTTCTTGGCGTTTTGTGAATTCGGATCAATGTCTCTTTCCCATCCCATTGCCAATGGTCTTCATTTTTCTTGCCTAAAACTTGGGATTTTCGGGTGGGTTTTACAAACGGAATGTTATCATTGATGTCCAATTCCGGATGCGAATGACATAGGCCAGGTGTTGAAGTGGACTGTGGGTGCCCCTTTCCAAGACCCTCGCTACATCCTTCACCTTCACTCCCCCCATGAACAAGGCGCATGAGCGTATTGATCACACGTGTGGCTGGCTGAAGGCACTGGTGAATGGATTTCGGGTGTTGAGACGGTGATGTCTGTGCATCTAAAAACAAGGCATCAACCGAGAACATCAGCATTGGTGAATCGGTCAGATGCTGTACACGGTCTTGTTGTGTTGACGCACACGAGTCACGTAGTGATCTCGAGTGGGCAGGCGGGGCATGCACGTGCTTTGACGACATCACCCGGTGGGTTGAGGTCGTTGAAACGGATTGTGAAACAGTGTCCGGGATCAACGGCTGCTTGTTTGGCGAGTGATACTGAAAACACGCTCGTTCAACCCACTTATCAAATCTGATGGCCTGCTCTGGTGGAGATGCACGGTGTTCGACCTTTGTCCAAGTACCATTGAGAAGAACCCATGTGGATCTCAATACATCTGGCGGCACAATCAGGCCGGGTGGCCTAGGACGATAAAACACCGGCTGCTTGACGACAAAAATGGGATCCATACCTGGCAAGTATTGTAGCTTCTCTTTACTAGTCAAACCCTTCCTATACACTTCTTTTGGCAAAATAGGGGTTTCCGTGTATGGGAAGTTTGGGATATCCTCAGTTTTGGATTGGAAAACTTGTCGAGTAGTCATATCGACATCGGTGCTTGGCTGCAACATGTCTAAGACTTCTTTGCTCTGCAAGTCCTGAGGTTCCAACAAGTTGATTAGCATACAAGCTTTCTTCCATGCCATGGGATTCTTGAACCCTTTAGTATGGATATCGGCTGCCATTTTGGCTGTAATTTCATAGATCAATACAAAATGATCCTTTTGGAAATGTTCATGCATGGAGGCAATGGAAATACCATGTGTGCGCTCCAAATGACGCATGGTTGGGTTCCGTCCTGATCTGACAACACCAATCATACCTTGATTATCGTCATGAAACAGGAGTTGAGGAAAAACTTTGGCTAAGACTTTCCACAGACTTAATGCGGGGATTCCTAGAGTCCTAAGTGCAGTATCTGCAGCCACAATTTCAGCTTCGGGGGTAGAATGACTAACACACCCTTGTCGCTTACTTCCACCAGCAAGTGGGAATCTTGTGAACTTACCTTGGACTTGTAAGTGCGATCCTGAAGTTGATCTCAAGGATTGGGCACATCCAGCGAAATCCGCATCTGCAAATAGTCCTAATGATAAATCTTCAATTTTGTCTCCGACCCATCCTATCATTTTGAGGGACAATGTGGAATTAACATAACACATTAGGTGATGAAGACGGGCGTCATCATCCTTTGTCCATTTAGTCACATTACGTGCTAAAGCATTGATGGATCTCAACAGGTCAAACCGCGCAATGCGGGCTGCATAAAGCAGCTTCATCAGCACACTAGCTGCATGTGGAGCTAGATTCCCACGGCTCAGCATCTCACTGTCTTGCGCACGACATGAGTTGCCAGTCTCAGAGAGAGCCGGCATATCTGGATCGAAGGAATGTGCACACCAAGGACACTCAACTTTGCGTTTTCCATCGGAAGGAGCTCGATACGGGCTGCTTTTCGTTTCCTCTGGAAGGCTTGGAGTTGATACCTTTTTCAATTTTGTGTCCTTACCAATGATGTCAAGATACTTTTCCACCGATAACTTTAACAATCCTTCCATGTTATAAGTTATGGTCTTGACTTTCTTACCATTATGCAATTGGGTCTCACCTTGGGATAAAACACATCCTAAGTAAAGTCCCAAGTCGGTTTCGGGTTCAATGCGCAGAACAGTGCGCAGCATTTCCCAACCTTTGGCCAGATTTTCGGAGGGCCCAGCAAGCTTAAGATCATCCACATAGATTACCAACAGCAATTTGAGCTCATCATGAAAATACATAGAAGGCCATTCCTCACCAATGGGCTTAAAACCAATTTCTTGAACTTTCTTGTCACAATGTTGTTCCCACATCGTGCCTGAATCAGGGTGTCCATACAGGGCTTTGTCGAGTCTTACGACAGGGCGACGAAACTTCCAATACTGTATCTCCGGAGGCCATGCATCAGTGGGTAACTCCACCCAACACAAAGGTCCCTTCAACTTAGCCTGGATGTAAGCCTGAATCGCATCTGCCAACTTGACGGAGTGCCCAGGAAGACAACCGTAAAAATCTGCCCAACGTGAGGCTTCGAAGGAAGCAGGGGAATTTCCCAAATCTTGGAAGAATGCTGCCTCCCAATGCTGATTCTTCACCTGATTCCCTAGCAGAACGCCTCTTCCCTTGAATTTTCGTCCGGGATTGTCTTCTGACAGCTGGTAATTCTTTTCCACGCATATGCCATGGACTCTTGCCATATGTACTTCCTTTTTGTTCTTCTTGGCCTCTGCAACAACGTCGTCATATTCACGAACCATTGTAAAGTCAAATACCTCTTGATCACGAAGGCCTTTCCACTCCTTGAGCATCGCCTCTTTGGCCTTTGGGTTTGACTCAATCTCGGCTCTGCCCACAGGTCGTGAAACCATTGCATTGAAAAGTTTGCTTCCAAGACCTTCTGATGATATCTTGGTTCGGTGACTTTGATTTGATGCAGAAGTTCACGGCATAGTTGGAAATGGAATGTATTCATCATCATCAGTGGCTATGTTCTTCGCGTTCTTGACGTTAACACATTTGCCATTTTTGATCATTGTTGACTCTCCTGGCGTAGCCATGGAAAACCTCGAAATCTCACCTGACAATGTGCTCCAAACTTCACCACTCCACGATGCTTTTGGGCCACGTCCTTTCTCGACCTCCGACCATTCATCCCATTCAGTGAGATATTCCTCGTCGTCCGGGACGTCAGTAGAAGCGTCGGAACATGGACTAGCATCAGCATTCCTTTTCACTTTTCGACAATCAATGTATCGTCTTCCATGTACATCATCATCATCGACTATGTCGTACAAATCAAGATAAGTACTTGTACATGTGATAGGTAAGGTAACTTTGTTCTTCACAACTTCACCAACACCTGCATCGGATTTCTTTGACTTTGAATGAGAGTCGTCCTTCTTACTTTCATCACCACTTTCATCGTCCTTGGACTTTGGCTCGACCTTGTCTTTCTTTGAATCTTTCTTCTCCTTCTTCGTTGCCTTCTTCTTCTTTTCCTCGACCAATCTTTTGGCTTTGTCATCGGCCTCTTTCTTCTCCAACTTCTTCTTCTCGGCTTTGAGGATTGTGTTTCGGTCAGATTGAGAGAGTTTGCGCCATTCTTCAGGAGAATAGGTTCCTTTGGGACGCAATGATGTTCTGAACATTCGTCTACCATCATCTCCAATCTTGTATGGGTAACCCTTGACGTTCAACTTGACCTTCTCACCATCGTCATTGAGGTATACCTTCCCATCTCCAGCTTTGCCCTTCTTCCAATGGTCTGGTTGGGCGTCGATCAATTCCCGGAGAGTCATCTCTTCTGGATCTTTGTCTTTGTCGAAGATATCCTCAGAGTCATCAAGAGGCTTCTTTGAAACTTTTCCACCACTTGGTCCAGGTCCACCGTCGTCTCCGTCATCAAGCTCATCATCATCCTCATCTTGGTCATGTTCATCGTCATCTCCATGAGGCACCTTGGAGGGATCGCCATCGAGGAGTTCTCTTTCTTTCATTCCTTCCAATGTGGTGTTCACCCTCTCATATTCTTGCTTGCATGGAAATGTCAATGGAGTGACCATCTCGACCTTTTCAGTCAAATGAGGTTTGAGAAGACGGTGTTCAGGTTTGCTAGCATCGTCACCAAGATTTTGATGTACAAATTCACTCAGAGGCCATACTTTGTATTGTCTTGACCAATGCATCCCTGGACCAATGTGATACCCTGCAAACACTCCTGGAATAGAATCAGGCCCAAACTTATGAAGTTGTCCCGCTTCTCTGGTCTTCGGAGGCTTGTAGTTCACACGAGCACCATAGGGAATGAGTTTGCCAGCAAATTCAGATCCATGGGGTTTGCACCAAGCGCTCAATTCATCATCATTGGGTTCCACATTGAGTAGATGACATACGCAAAGGATTGCTGTTCTCCAGAAACATGGTGGTAATCCAGCTTCCAAAAGACATGTAGAAGTAGCTGTGAGAATAAATTGGTTCGTCCTTTCGGCAATTGAATTGGTTTGGGGTCTTCCAGGTAATGAATGATCAATTGGAATCTTCATCTCATTCATGGCTTCAATGAATTGAGGAGCATGATCAGAGTAGGCCTGTCTAACCTTCTTGGCGCCGATGAACTGTTTCACTGCTCTAACTACATCATCTTTGGTCATTCGATCAGATGGATAAGCACCGATGATTCCTGTATAACAGTCTCTGACAACCAACACTTCCTTCTCGAGGACCAACACGTCATCATGGACTTTGGATGTGTCCACCGCATCAAAGGTAATGAGGTCGCCAAACTTCTTGAGTTCCCTCTTGTATGCACCACGACGAGTCTTGAAATGTTTCATCTTTGCTCGAATGCATGAGTCGCAATATGGATTCTTGTATCTGTGAGTCAACTTGTGATTCAAGCTATTAGCTTCTCTCTTGAGTGTTCCTCTTTTGGCTACCCTGGATTCACCTTCAACAACATCGATCTCAATGTCATCTTCGTCACCTTCGGCGGCATCTTCAGGAGCACCATGACCATCATCTTCAAGGTCAGTCTCGACCCCATGAGGATCGTCAATCGGAGTTCCTGGTTCGTACTCGCCGCCCTCAGGATGTTCCTCTTCTTCTTCTCCAGGAGTTGCTGAATGTTTCTGCCGGTTCATTGCTCTTTTCTTCTTCTTCACCTTGAGCTTCTTGACGTATCGGGAGCAGTTGTGATCCTCAGTTGATGTCTCAAGACCACTTTCTCCATCGAGATGTACTCTTCGTGAGGGTTGACCAACATCATCAACGTCATTGAAATCGTTGAATCCGACATGAGAATGTGTCAATAGGTCATGGATCTTCGATGCATGATGACATTCATGAGGAGTGCATTCGTATGTTCCAAGATCAACGTAGGGGATGTTGTCATGGATTGTCAAATCGATGCGTTCTCCATTCTTCGTAATCATGAAAGGCATCTTACCTGATGGCCATACAAAGGAGTATCCTTCTTCCATGCATCGTTTCCCAAGAGACATCACGGACGGAGTGTCGTCCAGTACATAGGCATGAGAGGTCACATCAAAGGTTCCCAGGTCAATCTCTGCTTCCGTCTGAGTAGCAGTTGAACCGTTGGCTGTGTGGAACATGATAGGATCACAAGTTCGCTGCTTCAAGTTCATCCTTTCGGCTTTCCTTACAGAAATCAAATCGTGTCCGCTGCCAGAATCCAGGATGAATCTACGATCTTTGGCTTGTACTGGTAATGAAATGCACATTATGTTCTTGGACTTCATGAGAGAGTTTCCAACTTCGTGTTCAACAAGCTCTTCAATAAAAGTCAAGTCATCACGATCATTGTCCAGTTTGATCAACATGTCGAACTTGGGGCCAATAATGACTCTAACTTCATCAACAAAACGATGGAGTCCACATCTGTCCATGATGATGGCCTTGGCCCGTGCTCGGACTAAACCGAGGGTGTTGTCGGACTTGGACTGATCGTCGGTCAACTCGTCAATCTTCCAGAAGACATATTGCTTGTTGGGGTCACGATACATACGTTTGGGTAGTCCCTCCTGGTAGTCCTCAATAGCAATCTCGTGCACCTCAGGTTCCAGATCAAATGAGATTCTGCGATCATCAGAAGACTTCTTTGCGCTGGCTATCCTTGGAGAGGTATAATCCATGGAATCTTCATTGTCGCTATCAAAGAAGGAATCAATGGTAATGGGAGTCCCTTTCTTCTTTGGCGTCTTCTTGCTGGTTCTCTCTGAGGATGCTGAAGGCGATTTGTCTGCATGTAGGAATTTACATTTGCTTCCGAACTTGCAGGTACCTTCTTGCCAATTCCAACATACCTTCTTTTTGGGTCCAGCTGAAGATGAACTTCCTCTACTTTTCCCTCTTGATGAATCTCGACTTCCGCTTCTGCCTTTCTTACCTTTCATCTTGGCATCATAGACCTTTTGAGAATGACTGTAAAGACATTTGTCACCTTTGTTGCATCCTCCTTTATTGAAGAAATAGTTACAGAAAATCTTCTTCTTGTCCACGGGTGAAGATGATCTTCCCTTCCCACCTTTGCCTTTCTTGTTGTTCTTGTCGGCATGGGACTTCGGAGAAGGTGTAGGAAGTACTGATGCAGCTTCACTCTTCGCTTTCGCCTTAGGACGTTTGGGAGGATCA
Organism: Cladocopium goreaui; assembly: GCA_947184155.2. Classification (NCBI taxonomy): domain Eukaryota; class Dinophyceae; order Suessiales; family Symbiodiniaceae; genus Cladocopium; species Cladocopium goreaui. The sequence goes on along the minus strand of CAMXCT020001917.1, from coordinate 84,038 downwards.
CCTGTAGACGATGCGGCTGCTTCGTTCTCCTTCTTGGTTTTGACGGGAGCGGCAGGCTTGTCTGCATCTTCTAGGGCAGGTGTCGTCTTGTTAGAGGACAATGACAGTTTCACTGCACGTTCTCTATCTTTCAACAGTCGTTCTTGCTTCCCTCGTGCTATGTATCCCTTGATCATACCAGTTAGGTAAGCATAGGTCTTCTCAGGATGCCCTTCGTCAAAGGTCTTGTATCGATTGATATCGAAGGCCATAAGCTTTGAATGTTCAATCTTCCGGAACAATGTATCACGCAGGGAATTGTTGGAAGGTAGATCATCATGTTTCAGATTATATACGATGTCAAGCCACTTGTTGTAGAATGCCTCAAGCTGATCATCTCCATAATAGTTGAACATATACAAATGATGGGCATTGTAGAGAACTTCAGTATGGTCAGGTGACTTGAAGCTAATCAGTATCATTGCAAATAGTTCTCGTCCCTTGATGAAGTCCCCACTTCTCCCATACAATTGGTTCTTCATGGACATGTCATACTTCACTTGCATGGATTTGTCCCCAGCATTGTCAATGACTTTTCTCAAGGCATTGGAGAGCTTGGCATCAATGGATTGGAATCTCACATCAGGAGCTTTGGCCAGTGTCTCCAAGTCAGGTTGATCTGCAAGACACGGAGCAAGCCACGCTTTCCAATCCTCATAGTTTCGATCACCGCTTGCAACGCAAACTTCATGAACAACACTTCCCTTCCAGGATGAAAGTTCAGTGGTCTTAGGCCAGGGTTGGAGGCTGATCTTTTCGGCTTCTCTTAGAGATACGGATGACTTGGATCTATCCCTTTCGAGGTTCTCCAACTCCCTGACATTGGTGTTGTACTCGTTCCTGAGCTTCTCGAAGGCTTCAGCTTCTGCTCGGTATTCCTGCTCTTCATCATTGGCACGATCTTCAGCTTGAGAGAAATTGTTCTTGTAATAATCTTTCCGATCTTCCATCTTCTTCAACTCATCTTGAAGGTTTCGGATTTCATTGTTCTTCTCTTGCTTCATCTCGTCCAATTCTGCTTTCAGTTTAGCACACTTCTCTTCACATTCATTTCGAGGCATAGCATTACTGGGGTACCCATGTAATGTAGTCGGTCTATTCATTGATGAAGAAGAATGAGCTTGGTTTTCCAACTTCAGGGCAGCAATGGTGCTAGACATCTCTTCTACCTCAGCGAAACGCTCATTTGCCAATTGATGCATCTCGGTCAAATGGCTTTCGGGAATGGAATAGTCAGTCGCACCTTTGATCACGAGTCTTCTGTCGTTCAACATCTTGATGGACTTACCTGCATCCCTGTGAGCACGCTCAAGAGAATCTTTTTGGGCTTCAAGTTCAGTGTGAAGGCGAGCAATAGCTGTGTCCCTGTCATTGATTTCATTGTGCAAACTGTCAAACAAGTTACTCGTCACATTCGGATTGTTGCTCATGTGATCGATCTTGTTCAGAGCATCATGATACTTCTTACCAGTTTCATCGAAATTTTGCTGGAAAGTCCTGAGCAGGTTCTCGGTGTCAATGAGTTCAGATTTGTTCTGCAAGTACAGCTTGTCAACTTCAGCCTTGGATTCCTTCAATCTGTCACGCTCACGCACGGCTTGAATGTACATCTCGTATAGAGGTCCTCCATGCGGTGATCTGCTTGGTGAAGATCTTCTGGCTTGTTGACAGGAAAGTTCATGATACTGATTCTTCGATTCAGTCAGTTGTTGTTGCATTCGATCTAAAAGACTTTGTTTCATGTGTAGTTCAGAACGTAGTCCCATTAACCTCATGTCCCGCATGCCGCCCGATTCAGCTAGAGATTCTTCAGAAACCCTGTTCTCAGAAATCGCTAGTCGAGATTGTAAGTTCTCACTGTGGATCACCTGTAATCGAAGCTGTGATTCTTCCAAAGCTAAGTGATGTTCACATTCAGCATAACGGTCATGTTCAGATCTTATGTTACTACGGAATTCCTTCATGATCTCGTCCCTCTTCATGTCAGCAGCATCTAACTCAGTTTCCAGTCGTCTGACGTTCATGGCCATGGTGTGCTTCATGGTCTGGTTCTGATTGGCAACCTCGAGCATCTCGATTTGTAAAGCACATGTTTGGTCATTAGCATAGCCGACTGCTAGAGCTTCTTGCTTGGCATTCATCTCTGCGTTTTCCAGTTCCAGTCTGAGTTGATTGATGTGAGCATTCGCGTCAGTTCCCACATGGACCATAATTGCATTTGCCTGTCCCATTTGTTCATCGAATTCCGAACGTAGTCGTGAATATTTGAATTCCAAATGAGATGCAGCTTCATTCGACATAGTCTGATACCTTTCCAACTCTTCGATCCTGTAGGTTGCACCTTCATCTTCTTGTTGCGCAGCCTGTAACTCGAAGTTCAGCATCTGGAGTTGTTCGGTCATCGACATCATCTCTTGATGAGTGGTGCTTTCCAGGAAATTAAATTGTTGATAGGCATAGGCTGTCGTCTCGCTCAGTCGCGCCTGAAGTACAGATTCTTCTTCAGTGGCCTTTTCCAGTGATGTCTTGTATTCAGATAATTCACTCTGATAGGCAGTGAAGATGTCGCTACCACTTGACGGGGCGTTCACTTGTTGATAAGATCCTGTCCCTGATGGAGTAGCGTCTTGAATCGGTGAAGGCGGATTCGAAGACGTAGTCTTTGCCTTAGTCCTTGGAGTCATCGGAGGCGACGATTGTCGTGCAGATGATCTTCTCTTTCCAGGTGTGCTGTCCCTATCTTCAATTGCTTGCATTGTCGAAATTTGTCTCCCTCTAGGAGCAACCAGAGATTGTCTGGGTTGGCTCGTTCTCAGTTCTGAGGCATCGCTTCCACCAGTGTCGATACTCTGTGAAGAATTTGACTGCGTGCCGGCAGCTGGTGCAACGGCATGTCCAGAGAAAGAAAATGCATTATCGCTGCTATCCTGCTCAGTCATCTGTAAGGCCCGCGGCTACCCGCTCGTAGGCTCCGTAGGAGTCCTACGGCTGATAACCTGTGAATCGGAGGTTGTCTCCCCGATTATGTATTGTTGCTTTGTCTTGGGGTTGATGTCCAAAAAAACGACGACGTCACGATGAATGCAGTTTCGGCATGGCGTTGTTTCTCGCTCTTGACATCTGCAGTAGTCTTGAGCCAAAGGGGCATTTTATGCACACCTTTGGTTATGGACGATAGTAGGATGTCTTTGTGGGATTATGTACTGTGCCGTAGCCTACATCCTATTCGCAGTATGTATGTATGTACGTACGTACGTATGTATGTATGTATGTATTATGTGGATATTATTTATATAATATATATATATACGAACAACTATACATATCTATATATACATGTATATATATATATATGTATATGTGTGAGTGTGTGGTGTACATACAGTACATATGCGTGTACAGGTATCGCCCATTTACGTATTTTTTTCCTACTTTTCCGTCCGTTGTTATGTTATTTAAATTTGACCGATTCAATGCTAGTGTAGTTGTACGTGCTTATCCTAGAAACAACCACTTAGATCCAATTAGATCGATACATGTATGCATGCATGCATGCATATACTCACAAAGTTGCATATATGTATATATGTATATCTGATACATATGATACATATATGATATATAATATATATATATTAGACCATCTACTGGCCTCTATGTCTGTGGGCAGTATACCCCACCTCCAAGCATGTAAGAGTCCACGTCGCAGTGCATGTTACAGATCATGTGAGGGACATGACCCATATATTTGTGATGCCAAAATGCCCATTCACCCAATTATGCAATAGTGTGCGTCACAGTCCATGTTGCAGGTTGCAGATCATGTTTGGGACATGACCCACAACAAGTCAAATAGACCCATAGCCCAAAGGAATCCATAAGATATAATCCCATGGCATTTCATATCTTATGTTTCTATCTCATGCTCCAGGCATGAAATCGTCCATGTCGAAGTGCGTGTTGCAGGTCATGCTTGGGAAGTTACCTATAGCAAACCACAATCAGTGACTCACAAATCATACAACTATATTACTACATGTAGTTATCTCGTCTTCCTGTTTAATATTTTCAGGCTGTTTGTCTGCCAACATCAATATCAAAGTGCCTTAAATTCCATGAGCAAGATTGACTTTGCACCATTCCCTCAGCGATATGAAGTTGGCCTAGCAGCCTAGCAAAGATTGGTTGAGATCTCAATTGCGGCAAGGTTACTAGCAGCCCGAGTTCGCAGGAATTGTTGGGCAATAGATGCGAGTGCAAACAAAACAACACTGATTACAGCAGGCCACAATGCAATGTATAGAATCACAATCAAATCACTTATCTTACTTGGGCCTATATGTATAATTATATATGTTACGTTTACATATGCGTTTTGGTGATGATATTATTCATATGTCATTCCAAATTGGGGCATACAATGATCGGTTCAGAACGGTTCATCGCGCACGTAAAAAAAACACATGAACATCCATCAAATGTACGGTTCAGAACGGTTCATTTTGCACGTAAAAACACATGAACACCCATCAAATGTACGGTTCAGAACGGTTCATCTTGCACGTAAATGATATGAAACTCCTGAACGGTTCCGAACGGTTCGGAACGGTTCATGAACTATCTGATTTTTGGCTGTCCTTCCTAAATGAACGGTTCAGAGCGGTTCATGAAATATGTATATAATTGTTTGGTCGTCCATCGAAAATGAACGGCTCTGAAGGTTTCATTGTGTTTCTGGTATTCTGCCCCACTTCTCCTATGATGATAGCAGTAGTAGCTATGCAGCATCAAATTCACATCAGTGCACGGGCTTTGCCAATCAATCCAACCCCCAAAGAACCTTCACTATAATATGAAACACCATAAACATGAACAAACCATAAGAAAGGACAAAAGCAAAGATGAAGTAACGCAGCCAATCCAAACGGAACACGCACTAGATTTCACTTGATGAATGTGCGCAGAGAAACGGACCCTACATACATTGCAACGGCACTGGGAAGCAGCGGCTCGTCCACACGACCTAGCGACCAACATTTTTGATATTTTTGTATCACAAAATATCTGCAGAATAGATGAAAACAAATCAAGCACGTAACAACGTTTTTTTCAGCATTGTGAACCGTTCATGAACCGTTCGTGCCAGAGAAAATGCCTGGAATGATGTAACAGTCCATGTAAGAGTCCATGTAAGAAACCATATAAGAAACCAAGTCGCATGTCATGTTTCACACTGTAATGCAAAGGAAACCAATTTGGTATAAACGAGGGACTGAATATTTGAAACCACCTCCGGGACATGAACCAGTGTCGTCTCATGTTGTAACCGCAAAGCTGTTGTGAGGTTTGGTGAATATCAATATTGTATATGGTTATTTTATATGTTATTTTCAGACAAAAGTCTACACGCGGAACGTGTTGCTGATCGGGGTAGTTGCTGCCGCTTTTGGTGCTATAAGCGTTTGAAGGCTCGCTATTGGTGACGCTGATTCAGTGAAATTTATGTTGATATTTTTTTAAAAAATATATGTATATTCATTCATTTATTCATTCATTTTTTATTTATATTGATTTATTTATATATTTTTGGTTGTTAGTTTATGATATTTTTATGTATATTTACCAAAACTGGCGACCCGTCAATAGATTTGGTGAGTTCAAGTCAAAGTTTAAACGTTTCTCTGTGTAGATCCACAACTCAACAGGTCCTCCAAATGCTGTCAATAAACATCTTTGCGTTGAGTCTTGGAGATGTCTTGATAGCATTCATGCATTCATGTGGCATTCACGCATTCACTGATTTAAACAATCGTTCCAACCCAATGCCCTTCCAAAGGCTTTATTAAAGAACTATTTTCAATTTTTGGTTGCAATGAAAAAACTGTTGTTGTAAGACAAACAACCATAACAATACTTCCACGATCATTTGCCCTAGTTTTGAACCCATGTCCAAACTCCTTTATGAAAAGAACATATCACCTATGACTACTTTTCCATCTTCCACTTCACGGTGATCCATGAAATTTCCGCCCGACTATTGACGCTACTGTATCTACATCAAAAACTAAGAGATAGGGAGAAAGAGTTTAGCTTAGAAGTCAGAGTCTGCAAAGTGGTCTCCAACCTCACCACCAGCTCCCCGCTCCCGCCCTCACCATACATGACATAAACTCTTCCGGATTCCAACTATCAGAGTCTCTTACACACAAATCATGCACAAACCACGTGCATTGCATATATAGAAATATGATGAAATACGCGTATTATGTATATATATATATGATTATATTATATGTGTATGCGTATAAAAACATTATATATATATATATGTACACGTACAATACGTAATACGTACGTGAGAAACAATCACAAAGCACTAACCAACATTAACCATCGCTTCTAGTCGCATATGCTCAAACACAGCGCATTTATTAACCTGTCGACAGCGTAACCCTGTCCACATAGCAGACTGTAGATGAAGTGTAAAATATGACACAGGAACAAAGGCTGAGATGGGCGAGCATGCAGTACTTAGGAACATATTTAGTATTAGAGTGCAGCTACATACAAGTCAAACACATGTTGCAAACATCCATTATTTACGTGACTTCTTACGTCAACTGTTACGTCAAAATGGCATGCCCGGACAAACCTCTTACGTCCACTTCTGGGAAACGTCAGAAACCAGCCAATAAAGAGGCTAATGGCAGCAGGTGTATATATTATTGTATAGATGTATTAATGCAAATATTGCGAATTTGGTACGGAATTGTCAACAGCCCACCAATTTTGCAAGCAGCGGCAGGACTCAAGGGCCCTAAGATCCAAACGGCAACCGCATTTACACGTCAACCCGGATTTCAAAAGAATGCGACATGAGGTCAAATTGACACTCAACCTGTTCTACGGGTGACATGTGGCTACACAAGGAAAAAGACTGGGCTGCTGAACTGATCAGCTTAGGGTCCTATTTCCTAGTCTGCGCTTGCTTCTGCACTCTGTACAAGTTCTCCTTCAATACTCGCAGCATGAAATCGGGCTTCATAGACTTGGTGAGACAATCGGAAATCATCGTGGCCGTCGAAATCCACTCCAGACAGTCTCCCCCGCTCTTCATGGAAGCCCAAGTCTTTCGACCATCACGCCATAAATTGTCATGAATGGCGGTCAGCTCAATGCCAAGCCGCTTGTCATGCACGCGAGGAGGCTCTGAAGGGTCGCGAAGTGTCAAGTGGACATTCGAGGTCGCTCTACCAGAGTCGCCTCTGTCCCCACGCCAACTCGATGAAGCACGGCCTCTTCCACAATTGCTTGATGAACTCCTTGGTCTCGGCGGCGGTCGTACTGGAGATGCCTTCACTGGTGGCCTCCTCACGTGAAGGTCTCTCCGACCGGGCCGCGAGTTGGGCACCTTCGATTCGAGCACGAGCCAAGGGGCTTCGACCGTCTCTTCGATCTCCTTTGGTGAGCTCCTTGAGGCAATCAATCAACTCCTCATACAACATGCATCGTCTTCTCCATGTCTGCCAGATGCTTGGGACCACATGGAAATCCATCCACCACTGAGACACTTTCGTCCGAGGTCGCCCCAGCGGGGTCGCCTCCAGCAGCTTCGGCTCCATCAGCTTCATCTCTAGCGTCCCTTGCTTCCACAACAACACAGGCTGGACCGCAAATTGGACCACGATGAGCTGGTGGTAGCACTGGTTCAATTCTCGCAAGGCAACGGCTCACGACACACGCTGCGAGTTACACCGCACTTCATAGTAGTCCACTCCGGGGACTCATAATGCACCAAGGTGGCTGAGCGCCCCTTACGCCTTACGCCGCATCTGCTGGTATGAGCAAACATGTTTCAACCCCTCTGAAAAATATTAGTCAGTTGGAAGAATAATTATTCCCAATATATGGGAAAATAAAACATGTTCCAAACCACCAACCACACCTGATCCCCACCAGAATGCCACGACTGTTGTCGCACTTTCCGACCGAGGCCTTGATGGCATTGAGCACGTTGACGAACTCCGGCACATGGATGAGGCACGTTGTCATCGCGGGATCCCGAGCCGGTCCTGTAAGTGCTCCACGTCAAGCACCACATGCTTGCGACCCTTAGGGTCCAATGGTTCCAGTCCGAACCTTTTCCCCCTGGTGACGACAACGATTGACGTGTCTGAACTGATCGCCCTTGCAAGTTCTTGTTGAATGTCGACGATGGCTGTAAAAACCCACGATCGCCCTTGAAGAATCGTCCAAAGCGACCATGGCTCTGAGCGCCCTGTGAGCTTTCGGGATGTTCACTGGACTCCCAGGTGTGATGGGCATCAGCCCTTCTATCAAGCTTATCATCGAAAGTCCAATTTTGTGGCGTCTGTAAACCTTCAAATGTTCACCGTTGATTGAGATGACACCTTTCTTTAGGTCCTTAACTAGGCCTAACTTCGTTTGAGCATGCAATGACAAAGGAAGTGGACTGTTACCTGATGTCAGCTGATGTGAGTCCAAAACATCATTGACTCTGTCCGTCTTGAGCATAAATGAACACGGGATTGATCGTATCCCCTCGGTCTTGGTGCTTCCACTGCCCAGACCAGCAAAACTCCTCCCCCCATCATCCTTCAGTGGCATTGTGTAAACAAACCGGGCTAGCTTCTTCTCTGCTTCAGCTGCCCATGAACTGCTATATGACGAGTACTGTGACACCCTTCATCGAATAAAGCAAACGCATGGGGAGACTTCTCAATGTCGATTGACTCGAAATTCATTAGACAAGGTCTTGGAGAAAATGGCTTTCGCTACCGTGGCGGCACACCCCAACGTAACCTGCAGCAGGACGAAATTCAGGGTCCAATTGGCCCTCTTCACCAACAACAGAGAAACTGTCATCGTCCAAGGCGTCGTCAATCGATTGATGTAGAAGTTCATGAAGTCGTGAGCGTGTGATGGCCTCAGTTTCAGCGACAGATGAAACAAGTTGTGCAAATTGGGGTAAAATCTTGTCCAACTGACCAGGAGTGGGAACCTGGGGATCCTCATCGACAATGCTTTCAATGACAGGCACCTTGTCCACCTGAACAGTCTCAACCTTCTTGGCTATGGTTGTACGTTCCTTGGACACTTGCACTGGGGCCTCACCAATGTAAGTACAACACTGTTTGCAGTACACGCGATGCGTGGTCCTACTGGATCCCCGATAGTCAACATCCTCATGTGGGCACTCATCAACTAGATAAGTAGGCTCTTCCTGTCTCTTCTCAGTCGTAGCGTGACCACAATCCAAACAAATTTTGCGAATTGTGTATTATCCAGTTGACCCCTGTTTTGTGAAGTCCTTGCCAACTTGACGCTTTGTAGGCTTTGGAGGGTTTGGTGGTTTCCTCCTGCCCGAATCCCGGGTCACACGTGAGTCAGGTGCATAGTATGGAGTAGTTCGCATGAAAATACCAACCTCATTGACATCAAAGTATCTGACAACCCACTGTATCCATTCCCAATAGTATGGACTCTTTGGGTCATTCTTCTTTTGCCCATCTGTGGAAATTGGTTTATTCATGCAAAACGTTCCAAAATTTCAAGCCCTTAAACTGTCCAACAGGGAAAACAAAGTCACCCTTCTCGGGCCCCATTGTGACACCGAAGTCCCTAGGCACCGGTCGATGCTCTGCACTTGATGAAGCTGGGGCTGAAGCCTTTGCAGATGGTCGGGGTTGAGAACCACTCGGCCAAGACCGACGCACTGCCATATGTGCCACATGCTTTCCTGCAGTCCATCATCGTCGGAACTGTCGCTCATGCCGGCAAGGTTAGCAGTCGGTTTCGCCATACTGCCCTGCTGAGCATCTGGGCCTCTCGATCCAGGAAACCTGCACGCTGGATCTCCAGTCCAATGACCAAGTGCACCACAACGCATTCACTTTGACTGCTTCTTCAAGTCAGCCAGCACACCGTCGCTCGATTGTAAGATGAGAGCGAACCAACTTGCCCTTGCCAGGTGTGCCTTTTTGGCCGAACTTGCCCTTGGCTTTGCCAAAAGCTGCATGAGCTGCCAATTGCAGTTGAATCGCATCACCAGCTTGCTTCTCATCTGCATCCTCGACATCCAACAAACAGTTCAATGCCATTGCTTCGTACTCATCAACATCATCGAAGTAGTCATAGTCATCCTCACCAGTTGCTTGATGTTCATCACATCTTCAATTCCACCAAGAATACCAGCGTAGGATTCATCCTCATTCCAAGCTTGTTCATCGGTTCATCATGCCAATGTTCATCCCAATGTTGCTCATCAACATCCTCCCCATCGGGGTAAGCGGTGTAAGCTGAACGTGGATACGAACCCGTTCCAGAAGAAAATGTGTACTTCCCCTTTCCGGGGTCCTTTCCACTCGACTTTCCAGGCAACGTAGATGTAGGTGCACGTCCTGTCCAGGATCGTGATCCCTCACGAAGACGTATCTGTCCATATTGTTCGACAAGTACCTTGGCGACACCTTCAAAGTCCTTCGAAGTTGCACATGCTCGGACTACCAGTCCTTCTTGTCGTGACAAGCCAGACAATGCAAGCATCAGTTCCATCCTAAGTGAGTCTGACAACTGCATCGAAGGGTCTAGCTCTATCAGGGTCAGCCACCATCTTCTACGCCGCTGTGTGTAGCTCAACGTAGGTTCCAAGGACTGTCTTGCCAATGGTCCACCAATCCTCTGACCAGCTCGAAACAACTCTTTTGCTTCTTCCTGCGCTCTGGGGAAAACACGGGCCTTGATCTGAGTGATCACATGCTCCAACCCACCAGGTGCAGTCAGCTGACCAAGTCCAACATCACGAGCAATTGCAAAAGCATCACCACGTAGTCACTCAACGATCTTGTTGACGAGAGGTCCACGATCAACAGGCTTTGTCGAAGTCGATCTCGCTCCACCGGCTTTACCAGAGCTCAGTGTCGAGGGAGGTTTCGATGTGTTGTGTCCTGACAAATCTGGAAACGTAGGCATGTCCTCAGTCTCCTCATCCTCGTCCTCCGCAGCCACAACTGGGTCCGCAGAAGCTGATTCAAACAAGGCTATCCTCAGCCGTGTTCTGAACTCCCAATCATGGAAATGTCCAGCGTCTCCATGGTAAATGTAGGATCCTGACTTCATCTCCAAAGGTGTTGAGACATACTGCCCCTGAACGAACTTCAATCCATTCACAGACATGGCAATCTTCCGTCCCTTCGGGATCGGGAGGTCCGCTCGGCCGCGAGTCGGACAATTGTAGAACCTTCCTCAACTTGAGGTCGGCCAATTTCAAGAATAGCGAGATTCAAATTGTCTTACGGAGTTGCACAACGATTCCCTGGGTCTGCGACGTACCAGGAGTCAGGTCGTCCCTCACTTGCTCCGCTACCAATGTGAATTTGGTACGGAATCGTCAACAGCCCACCAATTTTGCAAGTAGCGGCACGACTCAAGGGCCCTAGGATCCAAACGGCAACAGCATTTACATGTCAACCCGGGTTTCAAAAGAATGCGACATTAGGTCAAATTGACAATCAATAATTACATATGTGCACATGTTTATTCGTACTGAAAAGATGTATGAATGTATATGTATCCATGTGTAAATGTGTATAATGTATGTAAAGATGTATACAAGCATGTATGCATATATGTATGTATGAAAATATGTATATATATATATATATATGTGTGTGTGTGTGTGTGTGTGTCTATATGTATTTATGTATTTCTGTATTTAAAAATATGTCTATATGTATTTACGTATTATGTATTTATGTATGTATTATATGTCTATATGCATGCATGCATGCATGCATGCATGCATCTATCTATCTATCTATCTATCTATTTATCTATCTATCTATCTATGTATCTATCTATCTATCTATCTATCTATCTATCTATCTATCTATCTATCTATCTATCTATCTATCTATCTATCTATCTATCTATGTCTCTTTGTATGTCTCTATGTATGTCTCTATGTATGTCTCTATGTATGTATCTATGTATGTATCTATGCATGTATCTATGTATGTATCTATGTATGTATCTATGTCTGTATCTATGTATCTATACATCTCTGTATCTATGTATCTATACATCTCTGTATCTATGTATCTATGTATCTCTGTATGTGCGTATGAGTGCATGCTGGATGGACGGAGGGATGGATGGATGGATGGACGGATGGATGTGTGTGTGTGTATATGTACATACGTGTATACGTATATCATACTTGAGAAGGAGTGACACGAAAGGTAGTTGTGTCAGACGTTATAACTCTGATGGTCGTTGTGATGTGACTCCAGCTTGGGTGGTTCATGAACCGTGGACGGGCATGAAACTGGACATTCATAGCTGAACGGAGATATCTGGATCCGAAAAGAGGGCACCCCACGATTGCCATGGTTGATCATCACTTAGTCTATTTAAAGAGCCATTTGGAGGTATATTATATTGTCTGACACACGCATCGTGCGGGGAAAAAAAACACGGTCAGTATTAGCACAAACCCCAAAGTCGCTTTTGCGGTACCTATGGATGCTCGAACCTGTCACTTTCATCGCACCGTTGGGTACGGGGCAAATGGATGTCGAAAAATCCGAGTTGCAAGTCGAATGATGATGATGATGATGATGATGAGGATGAGGATGAGGATGATGACGATGATGCTGATGATGAGACACTGCGAAGGGGCTGCTGCGTGAAGAGACGCACAAGGCATGTGACGAGAGTTCACTTGGGGGGGGCATGGAACTGGACATTCAGAGCAGAGCGGAGATATCTGGATCCGAAAAGAGAGCACCCCACGATGTCCATGGTTGCTCATCACTTCGTCCATTGAAATAGCCATTTGGAGGTATACATTGTCAGACACACGCATCGTGCGGGGAAAAAAAACACGGTCAGTGTTAGCACAAACTCCAATGTCTCTTTTTGCGGTACCTATGGATGCTCGAACCTGTCACTTTCATCGCACCGTTGGGTACTTGGGAAGTGGATGTCGAAAAATCCGAATTTCAAGTCGAATGATGATGGTGATGAGGATGATGATGATGATGATGTTGATGATGATGATGATGGTGATGATGACGAGACACTGCGAAGGGGCTGCTACGTGAAGAGACTCACCAGGCATATGGCGAGAGTTCCCTTTGGGGGGGGGGTCCCTTTCTCCTGGTCGTTCAGGGATAAGGGGTCCAGCCCGCCCCTTTGCTTCGCAAAGTAAAACTCAAGGTAGCCCGCTAGAAGGCTACCTTTCGTGATACGTGTATACATGTATGCGTATGTACGTATGTATGCATTTATGTATAAATGTATTAATGTGTGCATACAGGTACGTTATGTGTATATGTGCACATGTACGTGTATATGTATATGTGCATGTACATGTATATGTGTATATCCATATGCAAAAATGTTTGCACATATATGTAAATGTCACTATCAGCGTATATGTATATATATATGTATATGTATGTTTGTTATTAATTATTTGAGATGTGCCAGTAAAGGCAGATAGCCGGACCTTCGGCCACGAGGGAAGGCGCCAGGGTGCTCAGCAGCACCACAGGCATCCCGGTGGAGTTCCCAAAGGCCACCTGGCGCTGGATACGAAGCCCTGGATTTTTTTTTCGGAATGGCTGGAGAAAAACATTACATGAAGATGTATCTATTGATGTTATTTATAAATACCTTTACTATGTGTGTACATATATCAATTTATTCAGTTGTTCATGTATTCATTTACTCATTTATTTGGTCATTTATGTAGTTATATTATATATGTATTTGTTTTATTTCTTACCAGGTATCTATATTTGTATATATATATATATATTTACATCCATTGTAAAACCCCAGTTGAACTCACCCATCGATAAAATGGGGATGTTTTTACCCCAACAAATGGAAGATCTGCTCCAGAACAGATGGAGCATTCACGGTGTCACCTACATACATTTCACCCAGAAAATGTGGATGGTGGCCTCAATGGAATGTCTTTAGGGAACATGTGCAGGAAGACAATGGGTGGTTACTATCAAAGAGTATCAAAGATTATTATTGTTCCCTATCAATTTCCTTCGGCCAGTTTTTCGGGATTGTTGGCAGCTACTCATTGCTGCTCCCCTGCATCAACATTTTTTGTGAAACTGCCAAGTGGGCAATTCTCCTTTGGTCAGATTTCCAGAGGCTATGCCGTCCAGTTTTCATCCATCACATTCCGAGCAGTTGATTCTTGCAGGGTACCACGACCGATCTTAGGTACCCTGCCAAAAAATATGCGTATTTAAATGGCTAACTTTAGGTATATTATATACATAATTCATATCGAATCTATATATTAGTTTGTATGTATATATATGAGCGATTGTGAAAACCCTAGGTTCACGGAAAAGACATCCACAAATTTGGGAAGGTCCCATCGCTTACCACACGTTTGTACAATAATGATATATGGTAAACTTGGGGTGTATCGCTTGCAGGAAGCTGCTGCATTTATATATATATATATGTGATGAACCATGAATAATATGTGATATTTGGGTATCGCTAATGTGGATATTAGAGAAATATGATGACATAACCTTGAAAAGGGGTATCGCTAATTTGGGAAGGTCCCATCGCCTACCTCGTGTTTTTAACAATTTCCATCAATTTCCAAAAACCAATGTCCGTCGAATACATGTTTAGTATTGCCTGGGTTTTTACGGTTGCTCATATATAT
>CAMXCT020001917.1:32500-69168 GCA_947184155.2 Cladocopium goreaui | reverse complement strand
AAAAAAAGATATGCATATGTATTCAGTATGCACGCCCCCGCTTATCGCAAAAGGTCGCTTAGTTAGCATCAAAGTACCAATTGTATCATGTTGGACTTGCTTAAGAATAAGAAGGCCAAATTCATCGACTCAGCAACTCCAGGTCACTAAGATTAAGTGGCACAGCGGCAAACCTAACCTTTTCACTTTGGGGATTGCTATAAATGCATACAAATGCCATATCTGGCCGAGATATGAAAATTCACCAGCCTGAAACGAGGTCATGCTGGGTGACATCGCAGTGAGGTCGTGGAACATGTCATTCAGATTATCCCCATGATATGCACCATTGTTGATGATTAAACCCCCATTGTTTGTTGATTAAATCCCCGTTCTTCCGTGGTTAAATCACCATGTTTGCAGGTTTAACCTCCATTTTGCCAAGTGAAAAGCAGTTTCCCAGTTAAATCACGCTCTTTGCTGGTAAAAGTTCCATTTTACCCGGTGAAATCCGGTGAAATTGCACTTCCTGTTGGTCACATCCCCATTTTGATTAGCGAACATCCCCGTTTTTCATGGTGATTTCTGCCGAAAAATCCCATCGCGAATCTGGGCGCCAGGCACCGACCCTGCCGCCGCCCGGCGAAAGTTCTCCGGAACCCGTAGCAACTTGGCGGCCAGAAAGCCCAGGCAGTAGCCTGGCGATGGCGATGGCGTCATGTTTTCGGTAAAAAGTAGCGATATAATAAGGATACAATAACTGATTGGTGGTGCAAAAACAGTTAATAATGGTTAATAATGGTTAATAGTGGTTAATCCAAAATCATCACTGATTGGTGGTGCAATAACCATTTTGAAAAATATGAGTCAATGGGAAGGATGACAACCCATATATGATGGAAAATAAACAATGTTCAAAACCACCAACCAGATGGGGATGGGGTGTAATATAATGAGATTATGCAATAGACATACACTATATAATAATGGGGATATAATGGGGATTTATATATAGGGATATAATATGGATTTATGGGATACAATAGGGATGGATACATAATGGGAATATAATGGGATCAAGCCTCTGGTTTTTCCATGTTTTGTAACATAGCTATGGAAAATGGCCCGTTTATAAAAATTACCATTAAACATCGCGGTAAATATATGGAAAATCCATGAAAATCCAACATCAATGAATGTTGGTAGGTCATGTCTGAAAGAAAACAGGAAACCCATGAATTCCATAGCTACTGTGGATCCACAGTATGTTTGTTTATTGGAGGGTAAGCAGCAACACTTCGATTTAACCAACCAAAAGCGGGATTTGCTGTAACATCTTTCGGGGGTTCAGTCAAATGTCCAGGCACACCCAAACAATCCTAGCGGGCAACGCAAGTTCACTTTCGGATCGCATTGACTAGTCAGAAAAATAGATAAAATAGTGACTTCTAGAGATGTCTATTAGGAGATACTGGGAGATTAAATTATTAATTGAGTTGATTCTATAATCTACATCTGAATAATCCTGAGAGAATTGACCCCTCAGAGATGCTTTGATCCAGTGGATTTTCATCCAGAGTATCACCCTTTCAGTGTCTGCTTTAATGAGTCTACCCCTTTCAACAATCAAACATGGCAATTGAAAACCACGGGCAACATCCTTGAAAGATGATTTTTCTGTTACTTTTCGTGTCCTCATTTATAGTTACCCTTGAAACAATCAGAATAGCTTTAGATAGCTTTAGTTTATATCCCATCGTGTTTCTTCTAGAAATATATCACTCTGCATTCCGTGAAATATCTTCATCATATCCGAATTTCCCCATGAAATATCGCCATGATGATAGCAACCCCCAAAAGATAGAAAAGTAACATGGTACCGAAATGGTGATAAATGAAACTGTGTCTGCCGTGTCTATCTTTTTTGGAGGCCACTCTTCAGTAAACTAATATGACATTATTTCACAAACACACACACACACCATGAGTGCAGATTCATTTCGCACGTAACCTATGGATTTCCATAGGTTTTCCTATGTTTACTGGAGGATAATGTAGAATCATCAGGGATATCATGGGAGTCAAGCAGCCGCTGGTGACCACCACGATGGGCCAAATAAACAAGTCCTGCATGGCAACAGGTGATCCAATTTACATTGCGTCTCTCTAATATTTGTGTATGGAATGCATGCATTTCTTTGCATTTGTGCCAACAAATGCACATATCCATTTAAAATCATTGATTTACATTTATCTATACCCGGCGTCGTGAGTTTATATCCGATAATATACAAAAACTCTGCATATGTGTATGCAGATTTCTGTTGGGGGGTGCTATCCAAACATTCTATAAGGGCATCCTGGCACCTAGTTGGGCATCTCTCAGAAAAGAAAAAAGATATGAACTGCTGGGTTGTAACTCAGTTAGATACAGGACAACCCCAAATGGATTCGCGCAGAATGGCTTTTACAGGTTCCACTATTCCCGTCACCTATTGGAAAGGCCACCCACAGAAAACAGGTTTAAATGGAATGAATATCCGTGGTGAATCTGGGCCAATTTTGGGGTCACATATAAGGACATCCTCTTTTTTTGGGGCGTTGGGTTAAAAGGGTCTATATAATTACAATGCATCTATATCCGACGACTAACAAGTTGGCATGCCAAATTTGAGCCACCTTTTGCTGAGTCACACCACAAGTCGCTGCAAATCGACATGATCCCATGCAGAAGTCTGGACATGGTCAGAAGAACAGCGACGGCTGGATTGATGAGAAGTGGGCCAACCAGCTCCCTTGGCCTTGCAGTTCCTTGATTTCCTCTTGTGCTTGTCGCAGAGTTTGATTCCAATTTGGCAAATGGGCCAAGATTGCAAAATGTCAGAGCTGGGCACAACGATTTGGGGCCAGAAGACTACAGAAGCACAAGACTACGATGGATGCTGCCATATAATTTCCATGGCTATTGCTGGTGAAATGCCGACTCCAAAAATGGCAGAAAATTGGTACCCCAGCACTGAGAGCCATTTTTCATTGTTCTGGTGCCCCAGCATTGACATGGCTCATGGTTTTGTCTGAAAATTGGATAATGTTCACCTACGATTTATAAACTTGCCCTGAATAAAGCTAACCAAACTCCCAAACTAAATAATAAATTACCCCTAAATAAAGAGCCCAGATGAATACTAAATCAATACTAACACAATTGTTGGATTCCTTATTTTTTTTGCAAATTGCATTTTATATTATCATTTTAAATTGCGGTAATTGAAAACCAATACATACAAACAAGTTTGATGGTGGCTTTAAGTCTATTTAGGGGCAAAGAGGGGGGCGGCCATGTTTATAAATCAGAGGTCAATCTCATTGACTTATTTTACCAATAGAAATGGCCGTAAATGGGATTACAGTACCCCCATGTTGGACAGGCACACATGGCCACCCCACACCCGCAAAACGCAGCCAAGAGTCAGCCGAAGACATGATCACCTGCGATGATGCTGCTGGGAGAGGTGAGGACGCCATGTTGTTTACTTAGTTGACTTCAAAAAGATTGGGCAGGAAGTCAGATCTTTTTCCAACCACATGAAAAGGATTGAAAAGGCTTTCCTGCAGACGCTAGATGAGATCTGGTAATCCTCATTGGTACCGGCGGGGTGGATTGGGCCAATCTTATGCATTGAAGTTTAAAAAGGGCCACTAGCAGCCTAAATATCTATCTATCGATCGATCTAACCTAATCTAATCTAATCTAGTCTAATCTAATCTATCTATCGATCTATTTATCTATATCTATCTATCTGATCTGTAATTACTGTCCTGTCCTGTCCTATCCTGTCCTATCCTATCCTATCCTATCGATCTATCTATCCATCTACCTATCTATCTATCTCTATCTCTCTCTCTCTCTCTCTCTATCTACTCTCTATCTATCTATCTTTCCTATCCTATCCTGTCCCGTCCTATCCTATCCTAGCCTATCCATCGATCTATCCATCGATCTATCTATCGATCTATCCATCGATCTATCCATCCATCTATCCATCGATCTATCCATCGATCTATCCATCGATCTATCCAGCGATCTATCCATCGATCTATCCATCGATCTATCCAGCGATCTATCCAGCGATCTATCCATCGATCTATCCATCGATCTATCCATCGATCTATCCATCGATCTATCTAGATTATACCGAGCTCAGAGGTGAGAGCTGCGTTGCCACTACATTTGCCTGTTCTGTCAGGCTGTTAGGATTGTCAGGTGGTCCTACGGTCAATATCATCAATGTTCGCCCCCGCAGGCGCTGCCTGAGCCATGTTGGGGCAAACGTCTCCTCCCATTTCCTTCGAATTGCAGTAGATGACTTGACCTAAGTCGCTGGGAGCAGCGCCACACGCTATGCTAGGGGCCTGGTGCTCCAAAAGTTGATGATTCATTCCAGAGTTGTACGGGTGTTTATTCATGTTGTTTTTCCCCAGAAAAGACCCACACAAATGAATCCGCAAAATCACAAAAGGTGGAATACCGGAATACCTGAACACCTCCAAGAAATCAGGATATCTAGATTTCTGGAGGCCCCAAGTTGCCCAAGGTCAAACATTGATCCCGACCTAGACCATGAAACTGCATGAAACTGCATGAAACTGATGGATCCCCACCATCTGGGACCAGGCCCAGCCACTGAACATCAGGCATGGCAGGAGTAAGTTCATCGAAAGTTCACCTAAGCCGCAAGCGCCGGCATGGCATTCAAGGGCGACGTGGCGAACGTGAAAACCGCCGACCCCGGAGCTTCAGGATCAATGTCCCTGTAGCTCTGGTAGTCTATTAGTAGTGGTACGTACCCTTTGGTAAACAAACATAGCTATTGAAAATGGACATTGATAGTTGATTTACCCATTACAAATGGTGATTTTCCATAGTTATGTGAGTTTACCAGAGGGTAACCAAAACCATTTACCAGTCATTGACCAGCCATAGCTCGATGCCAGGACGCCCAGGCCCTTCCTGACGTCATTGGTGATGATTCCCAGGCGAGTCATCAAGAATCCACCTGGCGTCTACTCCATGTGTGCAGATGAATCTCATTGAATCTCTATAGCTACGCTGTAGCTGTTTATCATTGTATATCTGTATATAGTACACAGGCCACAGGCTATATTGATATTTGATATATGCATAATATATGTATCATTATATATATACAGTATATACATGTGTATATGTGATTGTGTGTGTGTGCACATTAACCGGGCTCCCTGGGAGCCGACCTCAAGAGAGCATATCAGCCACAACCGACCAGAACGCTTCACGGTCGCTTGCAATCGGTTGCAATCCCTAACGCTTCCTCGACAGAGAAACACTTGGGCCACAAGAATCTTCAATCTGATCTTATCCTGACTTATCCTCATATCTTATCATAATTTACAATCATGATTAAATTTCACATAGAGAGAGAGAAAGAGTCCACTTTGTATAATGCTGCATCGATTCCGAGGGTGAGTAGAGTCAACAAAAAAATATCCATCCTCCACAACTCCCCGCCTGCAGCCATGACAGCAATGCTACCAACAGCTTTTACAGATGCCAGCGTCAAGGACCAAATCTCCACTTGCACCATGGCGAGAACCGCAGACCCCGGCGGCGATGGAAAAATCACGGGCCGACGCACCTGTAGAGCAAAAAAAAACCTGGCGGGAACGACCGGCATCGCGGCAGGAAGTTTCAAACTCCATTCTACCCTGCAAAAAAGAGAGTAAGATTGAGTAAGAGAAGTTTGATGGGTTCAAATAATCCACACGGAGGTTTCCAAAAATGGTGGTACCCCTAAATCATCCATGTTCAAAGGATTTTCCGTTACCATCCAGCTGTTGGGGTACCGTGATCGCTCAGATCAAGGCTTCGGCCAAGGCGCATGTCCAAAGGAGGACAAGTAGGCCACCAGTACGACGATGTGCCAACTGCCACCTGTGTTGCCCCAGGCCTCCCGCACCTGTCGCTGCAGGTAGAGACCAAAGCCCACAGCCGAGAGGCCCAACCCTCGGTGGCAAGTGATCATTCTTGCAACAAGGTCTCACAAATGAAGGTTATGTATGTATATATATATATGGGAGAGAGAGAGAGAGAGATTATATCTGTTTTCAGAATTGTGTTTCCACTTGTTTGCTTGAATCGAAACAAACATGTCAGACTGTCAGACATGTTGATGGCCCAAAAAAATCTGGACAAGTACCAAGGAACGTCATGCGGTTGCAACGCACTGTTGGAATGCTGTAGTGCACGACTACAGCTAACCCACCCAACATTTACAATAGAAGCAGGTCTTTGACACAGAATGCATGATTGATATATAGCTACTGTATGCCTTGCGACTGAGGA
Organism: Cladocopium goreaui; assembly: GCA_947184155.2. Taxonomy (NCBI): domain Eukaryota; class Dinophyceae; order Suessiales; family Symbiodiniaceae; genus Cladocopium; species Cladocopium goreaui. The sequence continues at coordinate 62,807 of CAMXCT020001917.1, read as the reverse complement.
AGTTTTTGAGTGTTTTTTTTTTGGGCAAGCCCTGTAGACAAATCGTATTTCTTCTACGAGAGAGAAAGAGAGAGAGAGAGTTTACAAAACGTCACAAAAATAGGTACGCCACACAATGACCAACCATTCATACCCATATATTTGCCAACCATTTCAAGAGCAAGCATCAGCCGCAGAAGAGCACGCGCAGCAGCGGACCCGCGATGCTCCGCAAGGTTCGAAGGGTCTGGGACACACCCAGGCAGCAGCTCTCATAGGTGTGAAGGTCGTCCCAACCTTGGTGAAGGCCAGGTGGATCCCTTGGTTTTCCTCGAAGAGAGGGCTCACCAAGGGCCGATGTGAACTAGATGTTTCCTGAATTATTTCCGGGATTCTATTTTTTTCACCCATTTCATCCATTTCATCCATTTGATTCAGGCAAGTATCTCATGGGGCTCTTTGCTGGACTGTTACTGTGGAGCATTGGGGACAGCCAAATCGATGGAAATTGATATGGAGGGTCCTAAAATAGGGTTAACCCCAAAGCATCCAAGTCATTAGACCATTTTAGTATTAAAACCTGTGGTTTTGGGGATCATTTTTGGAAACCTCCATATAGATCCATATAGATCGAAGCCATTTTGAAACCCCAGTCTTCACATCAAAACAGCTCATAGTCATAGATGTTCACTTCCCCACTGATATGGTATCCCTGATCTAAGCTTGGGCAACAAATGACCAAGGGGAGACAGGCTCCTCCCTATCAACAGCAGCCATATCAACGTGGCCAGGCGATCTCACCCACTTGGATCATGCTGCCAGGTTTCTGGTTTCTGCTTCAACCTATGCCTAAAATTTGAATCACCCTAGGTAGGACGGAAAAGACTGGCATCTGTGATACCGCCAACCAATTTTGGCCATACATGTGTGCATCTATATGTTATATGTTACGTCTATGTGCATGTGTATATATATATATGCGTGTGCGCATGTTTGTATGCATATACAGCATGCGTTTTCATGCATATAATTCTGCATCGATTTATCTATGTGTTCATTTATGATCATTTATGGATATATATATAACTATGCACAATTATAGGCGCACACACACACTCAGACTTCTACATTTATATAATCACATATGTATCATATGTATATGATGTATTAACTATCCCTCTCTGAATCTATTGCCGGCTTAAAGACTTGTAGTTTACCTTGGTCCCTACGTCACTTCCGCGGCTCTCCACCCAAAAGGTCACCTGCGGCCCAAAAACAGATGGGATTTCCCGGTCGTCCGCGGGAGCAGCAAACCTGCAACTTAATCACAACAGGTGGGAGCAACCTGAAAAACTGGATGGTGATCCAGAACACTTTTCAACATCAATATATATATATATATAGTTGGCTCATGAAAAAGGCCCGTTAATTACCCAAAAAAGGATGCATGCTAAATGAGATCATCTTTCCAGGCTCAACCCGTGGAAATCTTTGCGCACATGCCTGAAAGGTATAGCCTTGCTGCCAGCATGCAGGGTTACCTCAGTTCGGAGCTGGTCACAACAGCTTCGTGAAACGCACTGCGGGGGTGGAAGAAGCACCTGGGTCCAATTTGTTTGATCATCTTCAGGAACTGGGTCCAGGTCGACAGAATATTTCATATTGGTCACCTTCAGTCCAACAGTTCAACATCGGATGTCTCACATTTCAAGCAGTACTTACGACGCAATTGGGCGTCTAAAAAATGGTGTACGTATCTATATATATATCTGTGTGTGTGCACAAAATTATATATATACCCCCAACACCAACAATCCATTTTAAAAGGGACATGAAGATAAACCAATACCAAAGTAAGAACACCACTGTATCGTTGGCAGGCTTAGGTAGGGGTGGATGACAACTCTGTGAACCTGCAGTCTTGCCTGCGTATGCCACGAGTGATATATGCTCGTGTATATTCATGTTTATGTTTGTGCACATGTATATGCACGGTAACTATACATATTTATAATATAGAGAGAGATGAATATATATATATATGTATATATATATGTCTATATATATATATATGTATATATATATCTATCTATCTATCTATCTATATGTATATATATATATATCTATCTATGTATATATATATATCTATGTATATATATATATATAAGTTATATAATATATGTATGTGTGTGTGTTTGTGTCTGTATGTCTATATATGCATGTAGATACATGGGTAAATGTGACACATGCAAACATAATTGAAAATGGCAATGATGCTCCCTGATGATCATGCTGAGGCCCGCGACTAGGACGAGGACTACGAGGACTACGAGGATTACGAGGACCAGGGGGCCAAGTTTGCGCCAAGTTGCCATTGGTCAGTGCATCTTTGTCACTGAAAAGGAAACGCACGTTGGGAGCCAGGTGCAGGTGATCCATGCAGAGGTCGACTACCTGAGAAAATCCGATCCCATGCCGCGATCCCGATCAGATTATGCCCGATTTGGAGGACCCCGTTACCCAAGATGGATCCAATACTGAACCAGGACTTCGTTTGGGTAGTTTTATTCTTCCAAGGACGTGCGGAAACGAAGGTTGGTAGGGATGGTCTGACAGACGTGGTGCTGAAGTCTTAAAGATGTGAAATGACATGACGATGCACAAAATCGAACCAATATAAACGAGAACAGTTCCAAAAGGCCATAAAGTTAAAGTTGAAACCAACCTCCTGACCCCTCAACCCACAACATATGCCAGGATCCAGATGGATCCAGCAAGGCGCGTACCAAGTATTCATGAACACCTGCATCATGACACTATCTTGCACGTTCGTGCGCAATCTGGCCCTCCCGTTGCTCACTCAGAGAATTTACAGGAAAGCATGGCATTTTCGATTATTTTCGCATCCATAGAAAGGTGTCTGCATATTTTCCCTTGAACCACTGAAAAAGTGGTTTCCCCAAAATCAAAGCAATTAGCTTCTCGCAGGCCAAGCCGGCAATGGACATCTCCAACTACTAGCTGAATTACCTAGTGACCTAGTGGGACTTCCCATTGCATCCCAGTGACCTAGTGGTTCCCCTGATTCCCAAGCTGATCCCATAGCCATAGCCATTCTGAATCCTGGGGTACCCATGGCACCAGCAAGCGCCCAAGGATGCCAACCATCAAAGCACTGAAGGAAAAGCAGCTAATGGCCAGAGCCAAATGGAAGCCTTGCGTCCAATGGTGGATCATTGCCATGGGGCACTTAGCTATCCAATGCTATCTCAAGAAAAAAGTTATCTAATCTCATCAAACCTAATACAACCCAATCTTGTCTATTCAAATCCATCTATCTTGTTTATCTATTTGTGTGTGTATGTATGCGATGCGATGCGATATGATGCGATGCGATGTATCTCTGTCTCCGTCTCAGCCTGGCGAAATCAGCACATCGGCCACCCAGAGGCGCTGCAGGCGGTACTCGTAGTGGCAGGCGTCGCAGCGGTAGTAGGACCTGCGCGGCCGGACTCCACAGGAGACGCTGATGGAATCCCTGCATCTTGATGTTGAAACATGGAAAATTTGAACATAACCCTGCAAAAGTTCATCCGATAGGCTGAGATCAGCCATGTACCAAGAAAGAACATGAAAAAACGAGGCTTGCCATGCGCATGAATGAATATATATGCATATATAATGCATATATATATATATAAATTATTTATATTTATTGATATTTTTATATTGTGTGTGGTAAAGGAAGTCAAACACGGAACGTGTGCAAATCCCTCGCTTTATCATCGACTCTCCGATGTTTTTCCTACCGGTGCCTGTCGTTGCACGAGGCGCTGCGCCAATCGTTCAAACAACGCACGTGCACAAAGCGCATACTGCCTGAGATCCAGAGGTACTTCCACTTACAGGTTGGTAACAATGGTTGGTAAATGTCCTAATTAGAGTAAGCATCACCCAACTATTGGGGATTGTTCATCCCCAACAAATACTTGAAGGTGATGATCAAAAAGGGACATTTACCAACCCCTGACTCACCCGAAAGTAAAGAAACAACATGGAAAACTGATGGCTTTCTCAGGACAGGAAATCATCGATGAATGCTGGAATTTGCATAGCATTGCATAGCTATATGTTAATTCACAGGGTAGCCTGCAAGAATCAGGCCTGATTGGCTAGAACATTATCCAGATGTTGATTCAAATTAATTGCAGGAATGACCATTAAAATTCCATCCATGTGTGGGTTGATGCTGATTTGTATGACTATACATAAACAGATAAAATATATATTAATATATATATATATATAAAATATATGGGTGTTGGTTGGATCGGGGTCAGTGGATCGGAATCTACATTGGTTGGATCGGGATGGTTTTGGATCGGGAGGGTATAGATGGCAACTTTGCGGGCTACCCCGACCGTCCCGACCATCCCGACCATCCCGACCATCTCGAGCGTCCCTAAAGAAACCCTAAAAGAAACCCTGGAGAAACCCAAAAGAAACCCTAAAAGAAACCCTGGAGAAACCCAAAAGAAACCCTAAAAGAAACCCTAAAAGAAATCCTCATCCCGACCATACCAACCATACCGACCATTTATACACGATGTTGATCCAGGATGGTCTTTGACGCTAATTCTAAGAGGCTGATCCGAACGTTTGGATGTTAATTCCAGTGACGCTGATGAATTCGGATCGATAACTCGATAGTTTCTGATCCGGAATTTACTCGTATATACATATATACAATATATATATTACATGTGTGATATGTGTATATATATATATATACAAATTATGTGTGTGCGCGTGTCTATGTAATTAATATATTGTTATATTGTTATATTGTTATATTGTTATATTGGACAACATACGTTACATGTACAAAATAAATGATAATGATACAATCAAAACAATGAGTATTGTAAATTGGACGAATAAGAATAAGAATAGGAATGACAAGAAGATAACAAAGAAGAAGAATTATTGACGATATATATATATATCACCCAAATAGGCAACTTTAAAAGGGTGTTGCTGCGCCAGGGTAGGCTACCCCAACATCACTGGAGGATGATGCACAAGTAGGCACAACCACGGCTTGGAGAACTGCAATGGCGCACAAATAGCAATGCACCATAAGCATGAAATGGATTCTTTTATGGTGAATAGTGGTGAATGTCAATCCATGTGAACCATTCATCTGAGGATTAAATGAGAATACCCCCATATCACCCATTTTTCATTGGATTTTCCATCATTAACCATCCATTTTGGGGTACTCACATTTAATGAAACATAATGAAGCCTCCGTGTTCCAAATATTCTGAGCTTCACCCTAAACGGAGGCATGGCACCTGTACACTGGCATGGGCTAAAGAGCCGCCCCGTCTCCTGCGTAATGTGGAGTGCCCTAAGTGATGAGAAAAACTATGGGGAAATCATGGCAAAATATTGGAAAATGATGGTTTACTGGAAAAAGCATCGAAAGAACGTGGGATTTTCCATTGCCATGTTTAATTAGCCGAGGGCAAGTGAAGCTAAAGTTCGCATTACAGTTGCTCATACTGTATCCCGTCTCTACGGGTCATACCTGAATCTTGACCCAGCTATCTGCAACTTAACCCCAAGTTCCTATTTGGATCAAATGTGCTAGATCCCAAACCCGATCCAGGTGATGGTTTCCATTTCGGCTACAGTAATAGGTTTGTTTGGCCATCATTTATGCGTCTAGGAGGCCATTTCCAAGTGGCTATAGCTTTATACCCAGATTCCCCCATGTTTTTTGCCGAACCTCCACGTTTAAACACCGTTATGTATACAATTGTATACAGTACACATTATTCATAGCTAAACACAACGAACCACAAATATGTTAATTGACTGCACAGACCCTGCCCTTTTTTTGGTTGCCTGACCCATATTTTGTTTCGCAACCCCCACTGCTTCGTTGCCGTTGGCCCCTCCTTGGACTCGGAGCTGTCGAAACAGATGCGACAGCAACGTTCCGCGCTCTCCGGCGCGGCCGACGCAGCCGGCACCTGGTGGGAAACCGGCGCCCAAAGAAGGCCATGGATACCCGGATAGGTCGGATGCACTGTGATAGATGGGAGATTGTACCATATATATCCCCATAATTCATCATAATTCCCCATATATGCCGTAGATTGGATGATATTCAGATTTGGAATGATTTGGATGACGAGGTGCAATAAAATCGATTTAGACAGGCAAGAAACCAAACGACGGCCTTTAATTAACTTGGAAGAGGTGGCCAAAGAATAAGGACTGAACCACCGAAAATTGAGGTTGCTGAATGTTTGTGTACAGACATTTAAGGAGGGGACCTGAAGTTCATTTCCGACACGAAAATCTCCAAACTGTCCAGCTTTGGCTTACAGTTGGGCACCCCAAAATTCCAAAATGTAGTCTCCAGGAGCGAACCCGCCTCTGCGGGAGCATCGTTGCCAGCTGACGACCCTTGTCCTTGCGGTCCTTGCGGTCCTTGCGGTCCTTGCGGTCCTTGCGCCTGCAACCCATCCCGGGATGACCAAGTTGGAAACGGAAAATCCATTGAGTTTTTAGAGTTTTTATCTACACTGATCTACTGGATTTTGATGGATTTTGCTGTCGGGCATGGAGAATTTGGAATTGCAAGGTTTGATTGCATTGGTAAAGATTGGACCTGCAAAAAAAAACTGAGGGAAAATGGAATCTAGGCTTCTTGAGGATTTCCAAAGCCTAGTCGGGAGGTTGAATTGCAAGTCTAAAATTCAAAAATTAAAAGGCACGACCCAAATCAACAAAATAGGTATGCATTGCATCCATTTAAGGTGTTGAGTAAGTAAAAACAAACCTGGTGGCTTCACAACTAATTAGCGAATGTTCTTGATTTTTCTTGGCTTGGCCAGCACTTTGTTGACTCCTGGTTCGCTGCCTTTTCGCCTGCAAATTGTGTATTGAATCCTCCATTCTTGTCCGTGGTTCGACTCATGTGCAAATGGTTGAACCATGTCAAACCCCGAAAATCCATGAAAAATCCTGAAAAAAAACATTTTAGCTTCCTGAAACTAGCACTTTGCCATGTGAAATCCTCAACTTCTTCGGTGTGTGACCTCCAGTTTCCACCGGAACCTACCTCCTGCGCTCGCTCCCAGGCAGCAGCCCGGCGCTGTCGGATCTCTTCAAGCTCCGCCATGTGGATCTGATGTCTGATGTTTTTTATTGACGTCTATCTATAAGGGGATTATTTATCAATAAATCAGATGGCTATCTATACTAATTATTAGTCATCATTTGATGTCATCAGATGGTTATCCATAACTATACTATTGGTCTAATCTTAAGGGATCTAATCTAATCTTAGCGGATCTAATCTAATCTTGTCGGATCGTATGATCTAGTCAAATCTGTTCCAATCTAGTCTGATTGGATGTAATCCAGTCCAATCCAAAATGTGTTTAAATTCATACTTAATTCAATATGCGAACATCCACACACACAAATCTGTAAACATACAGTTACATATATATATGTCTGTGTATGTAAATGTACATATACATATGCAATATTCATGTACATATACATATACATATGCATATGCATATACACATATACATATATACATGTATACATATACGTATACATAATATACATATATATATATACATATAGACAGCTAAATATATACATACATATACATATACATTTATACATATACATATATACATATACATATATACATATACATATATAAGCCTGTATATATATATATATGTGTGTGTGTGCGTGTGTGCATGTGTGTGTGCATATTTTAAAGTATGTATAAATGCCGGCTACCGGAAGGTGCCAATCACATTTCTCAACCAAAAGCGGCTGCGATAGAACTGACCTGTGCTTCTTGAAACATGGTGAAGCCCTGCGGCCCAATTCTTTCACAGTCCCTTTACACTGGGTAAGAACGGATTTTTGAAAATGGATTGTAGTAGTCCCCACTTCTTTGGGGTAGCATAATCCCATAGAATCATCAACAAACAGGGGTTTTGAACATTGCTCCATTGGCCCAAATCGTCTTGAAAAAAAAGTCAGCGTGAAGGGATCCTGGATGAGCCAAGTATGCCATCTGCACATGTACCCTCTGGTAATGTCACCGTGTGCTGGAAGCCATGGCCCATTTGGTTTGATGATTTACCACATTGTGGCTGTCACAAGGATCCACAGGGTATATCGGTATAATTATCCTCCAAGAATGAAGCGTGAAGCTGGACATAAGTGGCCAAAGTGCCAAACTGGCTGGGTGGGTGGTGGAACTTCAGATTCTTTCAAACCATACCTATCTTGGTGGTTTCAATCAATTTCAAGGACAATATAAAAATAGATAATACAAAAAATATACACAAACAGGTTTGTTTCGCACAGGTGATTTCTTGATTGTGGTTGTTTCTACTTGTTTAGTGCGGATGATTTCTTGTTTACCAGTCAACACGGACAAGAAATCCTCCGTGCCAAACAACCCTGGGCTGATGCAAAATCTACCATCCTTCAGGTTTTCAGGACCGACCACAAAGTGTAGCCGCGTGCCTGTGCCTATGGCTGAAAATCACGTCGCGATAAAATTACATAAACATATATGTGCATATATGCGTACTATATATATATATACACATATATATGCACACCTACACATATATACCTATATATCCCTGTATGTATATGTGTATGTATGTATATGTGTATGTATGTATATATGTGTGTATACATGTATATCTATCTATCTATCTATCTATCTATCTATCTATCTACCTATCTATCTATCTATCTACCTATCTATCTATCTAATCTATCTAATCTATCTAATCTATCTTATCTATTTATTTATCTATCTATCTATCTACCTATCTATCTATCTATCTACCTATCTATCTATCTAATCTATCTAATCTATCTAATCTATCTTATCTATTTATTTATCTATCTATCTATCTATCTAGCTATCTGTCTGTCTATCTATCTACCTATATAATCTATCTCTCTCTCTATCTCTCTATCTCTCTATCTCTCTATCTGTCTGTCTGTCTGTCTGTCTGTCTATCTATCTATCTATCTATCTATCTATCTCTCTCTCTCTCTCATTCTCTCGCAAGACTCAAGAATATATACCAATACCAATATGTTGGGATCCCGCAAACCCAGAATCTGGGCGCCCCACTTTCTACGTTGCCCTGGGCAAGAAAGATTGCGAGAAAATTTGCCACGGGTGTAGCCCACACATTGCCATGTTACCGGGGTCTCAATGCAAAATTTTGACTATTACATACGATATTTCACTATACATAATTCGTATTGTTGAGCTGTTTCAGCTTTTCCCGTCTCGCAAACTTGTTAATGTTTGGGAACGATTTCCAGATCTGGATAGTTTTCACTCATGTTGGTTATTCTTTGTTCATCAATATGTTCCATGAAAACGACCAACCCAGATACCCAGATGGGTTCGGCCGGCATTGCGATTCAAAGAGGAAAGTTATGATAATAAGGGAGTACCCCCATTTTCAGGCCGACCCATTTTTGTACATATGTGTATGCGTGTATGTATGCGTGTAAGTACGTAGGAAGGAAGGAAGGAAGGTAGGTAGGTAGGTAGGTGATGTGATGTATTGGATGTATTGGTATGGTATGGTTTGTAATGTAATGTACTGCAATCCAATCCCATGTCATGTAATGTAATGCAATCTAAAATAATGTGATGCAATCTAATGTAATATAATCTAAGGTAACGTAACGTAAGGTATGCGCATATTTATATACAAAATAGATATGGTTGATAGCCCTAGAGGTTGGATCCAGACCCCACTGACCCCACTGGCTCCCTTGGGTCGCCCAGCTGCTCCGGGAGCTCCTTCCCATGGTGTATCATGATGTTTCCTATTAAAATTGGCATAAGTGGTATAATGGGTACAACTGCTAAATGGTGCAATTGGGAAAATTGGTGAAATAGATAAATAAATAAATAAATAGAGAGATAGATAGATAGATTAATTAGATAGATAGATTAATTAGATAGATAGATTAATTAGATAGATAGATTAATTAGATAGATAGATTAATTAGATAGATAGATTAATTAGATAGATAGATTAATTAGATAGATAGGATTAGATAGATTAATTAGATAGATAGATTAATTAGATAGATAGATTAATTAGATAGATAGATTAATTAGATAGATAGATTAATTAGATAGATAGATTAATTAGATAGATAGATTAATTAGATAGATAGGATTAGATAGATTAATTAGATAGATAGATTAATTAGATAGATAGATTAATTAGATAGATAGATTAATTAGATAGATAGGATTAGATAGATTAATTAGATAGATAGATTAATTAGATACATAGATTAATTAGATAGATAGATTAATTAGATAGATAGGATTAGATAGATAGGATTAGATAGATAGGATTAGATAGATAGATAGGATAGGATAGGATAGGCTAGGATAGGATTAGATAGATAGGATTAGATAGGATTAGATAGGATTAGATAAGATTAGATAGGATTAGATAGGATTAGATAGGATTAGATAGGATTAGATAAGATTAGATAGGATTAGATAGGATTAGATAGGATTAGATAGGATTAGATAGATAGGATTAGATAGATAGGATTAGATAGATAGGATTAGATAGATAGGATTAGATAGATAGGATTAGATAGATAGAATTAGATAGATAGGATTAGATCGATAGGATTAGATCGATAGGATTAGATCGATAGGATTAGATCGATAGGATTAGATCGATAGGATTAGATCGATAGGATTAGATCGATAGGATTAGATCGATAGGATTAGATAGATAGATAGATAGATAAGATAGATAGATAGATAGATAGATAGATAGATAGATAGATAGATAGATAGATAGATAGATAGATAGATAGATAGATAGATAGATTAATAGATTAATTAGATAGATAGATAGATAGACAGATAGACAGATAGACAGATAAGATTAGATAAGATTAGATAAGATTAGATAAGATTAGATAAGATTAGATGAGATTATATAAGATATTATGACATTATATAAGGTTAGATCATATTAGATCATATTAAATCAGATTAGATAAGATTAGATAAGATTAGATAAGATTAGATAAGATTAGATAAGAGTTGGTTGCTAAGATTAAATAGATAAGATTAGATAGATAAGATTAGATAGATAAGATTAGATTAGATTCGTTTAGATTAGATTAGATTAGATAGATAGGAATAGATAGGAATGGATAGGAATAGATAGGAATAGACAGGAATAGATAGGAATAGATAGGAATAGATAGGAATAGATAGGAATAGATAGGAATAAATAGGAATACATAGGAATAGATAGGAATAGATAGGAATAGATAGGAATAGATAGGAATAGATAGGAATAGATAGATAGGAATAGATAGATAGGAATAGATAGATAGGAATAGATAGATAGGAATAGATAGATAGGAATAGATAGATAGGAAAAGATAGATAGGAATAGATAGATAGGAAAAGATAGATAGGAATAGATAGGAATAGATAGGATAAGATAGGATAAGATAGGATAGGATAGGATAGGATAGGCTAAGATAGGATAGGATAGGATAAGATAGGATAAGATAGGATAAGATAGGATAAGATAGGATAAGATAGGATAAGATAGGATAAGATAGGATAAGATAGGATATGATAGGATAAGATAGGATAGGATAAGATAGGATAAGATAGGATAAGATAGGATAAGATAAGATCAGATAAGATCAGATAAGATCAGATAAGATCAGATAAGATCAGATAAGATTAGATAAGATTAGATAAGATTAGATTATGTAGATAGATAGATAGATAGATAGATAGACAGACAGACAGACAGACAGATAGATAGATAGATAGATATATTATACTCCCATGTTCAAAAAACTATGCATATGTTGTTGAGTATTCATACGAACATATGCAGTGTTCTTCGATGATTTTCGAAGAGTTCCGAAGCTTGGAGCTGAGTACCTAGTCAACCTAGTCCTTTGTCGTTTTTAGGGCTGAGATTTACTGATTCATACAATCTCCATGGATCTAAATCCATTCTGACAGTATGATATTTCATGATGTTTCATGACTGGGAGTTCCAATTGCCAACACCATGGCATTGGCCAAAAAAATACGATCCTCAGATGATGGGATCGCAAGGTTCGGTAATGGGACCCCATCGGCACAGATTTTGCCTATTTACCCTCCTGTAATCATACAAAAAGTTGTGGAAAATCCGCCATTTGTATCTCATTTTCCTAGGGATACCATTGGTGTTCCACATTTTTCTGTATGTTTACCCTCGGGTGCCCTGTGTTTTCAAGGCTGGGGAGCCATGGAAGCAGCCGCAACTAAACGAAGTCCTGCACCTTCTTGGCCCAGCTGCCCGAACCTCATCTTGGATCTTGAGGATTCTCTCCCCCAAACTACAGAGATCAGCAAAATGTGAAGAGTCTCGGTAGATGATAACAATTCACTAACGTGAAATCAGGCCTTTTGGGGATGATTCCCTTTACTAACCATCATTCCAGTGAGGTCACAGTGAGGTCGTTATAATTTACCCAGAAGGGTTTAGTGATTTAGTGTGGCTTCCATCTCCAGCTCCAAGAGTGACCATGATCTGCCACGCTGAGGGCCCAGCATCTGCTTGAACAGCTCCTGCGTATCCTTTCAAGGTTTCAAGCTAAATCTCCCTCAACATTTGCTCAAGGTCAACCCGGAATTCATAAACCCCGGCTGATTCATCGGGATGTGCCTTAATCAGTGACATGATGTGCAGGTACCTTTTTGAAAACATCTCGAAAACATTCTAAAACAACGAAGTGTCCAACAAAAAAAATCATGCCCCTCCCTGGAAAGATGGAACTCCCAGTGCCACCCACTTGATTCGGCTCAACATGCGCCCCATCCTGTGGTTTGTTGCCAAATGGAACCTGCATGAGGCGGTAGTGGAGGTGTCCTTCGGGGGTCTGTAAAGAAGAATGAAGCATGGAACAAGGGCATTTTCTGGAACTGTCGGTTCCCAAAAAAAAACAAAACTACGTGGCCCCCACTTTCCGTTTGGTGAGGCTGGTTGGAAGCCCCCTACATCCAAGGCCGAGCATTTGCTTCTCGAGGTGCCAAAGAAATGATACATCAGCTGAATCAGATGTTGCCCATTTTTGTGGGAGACCAACCAGGTAGGAACTGTGAGTTGCCCAGTTCATCAATGGTAAACTGCCCCTGTGCAAACGGGCCATTGTCCATTAGCTATGTTCGATCACCAGAGGGTACTAATCTCCTACCTTAGGGTAAACATACAGAAAGATGTCGAAAATGCATGGGTTCTGTTAGGAAATCTACTTTCCTGGTGGGTTTTCCACATCTTTCTCTACCCATCCCGTCGGCCACCTCACCAAAGGGGTCTTTGCCCGCCCGACAGGGTGCCCTGGGCGCCTGGCCATGGTCCAGTTGGGATGAAGGGGGGCCCAGGGTCACTCTGCCATGGGAATCCTCATAACCTCATATGATCTCATATCATATACATTATATATATATATACTGTACATATTTTAAATAATACATATATTGTATATTATATTATATATATATATTATAGTATATTTTATATAGGATTTTATATTACATATATGATAATGTAAATATTATATTACACTTTAAAGAATATTATATATATATGACAAATATAATATGATAATGCGTATATATATATATACTAGATATATTATATATTTAAAAATCTGAATTATGTATTATATATTATGTATCATGCATTTTACATATATATAATATTACATATATATATAACATATTATATATAATATTATATATATATATTATATTATATATTATATATGATTTTATTTTACATATTTTATATTATATATTTAAAATTATATATATTATATAAATTATATATTATTCATATACTATACACGATATATATATATATATATATTATTTTTAAAAAAAAAAACATAGATTATATAATATATTATGCATTATATATTATAATATATTATATATAGGATTTTATATTACATATATCATGATATAAATCTATATATATATATATACTTGGTAAAATAGAAAAATACATAGTATATATATTAAAAATAAAATATGATAATATGTATATATATATATTACATTATACATTATATAATATATTATATATTTTATATTATATATTACATTATATATAATATATCACACTTTAAGTACTATATATTACACATTACATATTCATATATTCTAAATTATATATTATATATTGTACACTATATATTATATACTATACATTATACATTAAATATTCCACAGTAAATATATTATACTATATTATATTATGCTGTATTATATTATATTTATAATCAATATAGTTAATTATAGTAAAGTATACTATGTATTTATTTATAAATCAAATATTAAAAATAATTTATCATATATTATAAATTGTATATTATGGATTGTATAAAATATATTATATATTATATATTTTGTATATATTAAATAGTATATATATATTATATTATTTACTACATATTATATATGATAATATTGTATATATGATTATATGAAATATATATTATATATAATATGATAATTTTTCATATATATATATTATTATATACTATACATTATGTATTATTATATGTATATTTTTTTACATTATACAGTATACATTATATATATATTATATATAATGTATTAAATATTGTATATTATTTATGATGTTTTATGTATTTTACATCATATATTATATATTATAATTTATTTATTATTTTTCTATATATTATTTATTATATATTATTTACTATATATATATAATTTTAGATGTTATATTATATTTTATATGTTATATATTGTATATGTGGACAAGTACTCAACATAATGTTCCAAAAACACTGGTTTTTACTTAGAACATGCCGGAAATCTGATACTTAGGAAAGAAATAGAAAAGATGCAAAAATTGGTACTCAGAATGGAAAAACATAAACAAACACATGGTACTTAGACTATTGTGGTTGGTTTGGGTACCTAAATGTTCATACATAATTCAAATAATTCTTGCACCACTCATCCTTCATAACCTAAATATATCTATATATAATTTTACATATAGTAGTACGAGTATCTGCCCACTCCAACAACCCCGTTCTGCAGCAAAATGCAAGCTGTCTTTTTACACCCCCCCAGGGGATACCGGGGATACCAAGAACAAATTAGAACAAATTTTGGAAAAATCGGAACCAAAAAAAATACAAGAAACGTACACTTAAAACAAATTCGCATTGGAAGTGTTCCAAGTATGTGGTTCGCCACCTAGGGAGGCCACCACCATCACCACAAATTTATGCAAGCCAAAGCCGGAAATGGCGATGGCGGCAAACGAACATATTTTCCAAATGTTTTCAAGCATTCCATCCACCCACCTGCATTCACCTTCGTGTTTCCATGGCTGACTGCAACTGTTTTAGCTATGGATGTGTTTCTGATAGGAAGAGAACCAATATATATATGTGTGTGTGCGTGTGTGCGTGTGTGATATACATGCGTATATATATATAGATATAGATATGTGTGTGTTTACAGTGATGCAAATGCGTATACAATTGAATATATAGAGACGGACAAATATCAGTCATATTCATTTTATATGTAGAATTATGTAGATTAAAAAAATGAAATCCGTTCCAAGCATTCCCTTTCCCACCTAAGTATGTTGTGCCCGTATGCTTTTGCACAAGTCATTTTTTCCAAAATCAGTTCTAAGTACTTGTCCGTCCATATAAATCCCTGTGGGTGGTATATGGCACCATGTACCATCAAAATGGCTTGATCGAAATGAACAGATCCACTAGTCACTAGTCACCAGGGTTTCTAAGGGGCCTAGTCTCAGGAAGTTGAGCCAAGTCGAGTCGTCTGTTCCACTTGAATTCAGTACGTTGGAGATGCACTGAACTTCTCTATCCGGGGTGAGTTTTCCTCTTTTCCCTCCAGAAAAATAGATTTAGACGTGGAAAAAATGTGGTAAGTCCAGGGTTTGCAGATCAGCGTCCAAAAACTGTAAAATTCCATCGCCTTGTCTTAGTTTACCAAGGAGGATCAACCAGCCCTGGACCCCAAGCCTCAAGGCTAGGGCGCACATGGCTAGTGAAGGCCTGCACAATGAATCCATACGAATCCCATTCCACCATGGAGTTCCCTCCTTTCCTGGGGTCTCCCATGAAAGCATAGGCCAACCCCAAAATTCGGCAGATCGGCTGGCTCAGGCTTTGAGAGCCCCATCCATACTCACAGATGCATTTTTGCTGACAATTGATCCCCCTGATTCCTGGAGAAACAGCACCAGGCCACAGCCTCTGGAAAGGGCGACAGGTGTCGCAAGACCTGCCCAGCCAGGCGGGACTTTTCTGGACCCCACGCTGGTTTTGAGGTGGACATCTTCACAACCACTAGAGCAGTGGTCAAACCCGAAATGTCATCCCTTATCTTGTTATCTTGGTTGAAAACGGGATTCCCATTCATGGGTCGCAACAGATAATCCCTAAACCATCGTTCAACTACACTCCAGCAATGGAACATAGCTATGGGAAATGACCATTTATAGATGATTTACATTGATTTACCTATATATATTATATTATATATATCACATATATATATATATAAATATAAATATAAATATGTTATATTATATATATATATCATATTATATATAATATGATATATATATATATATATATTATATTATATTATATGATATTATATTATATTATATTGTATTATATTATATTATATTATACTATATTATATTATATTATATTATATTATATATATATATGTATACACGGTGTCATACACGTATATCAAATATACACACCCAAAAATTGTGATTTTCCATAGCTTTGTCAAGTTACTAGGGTAAACCCCACGATATCCCATTATATTCCCATGAAATCCCTATAAATCCCTG
Source organism: Cladocopium goreaui (assembly GCA_947184155.2). Lineage (NCBI taxonomy): Eukaryota > Dinophyceae > Suessiales > Symbiodiniaceae > Cladocopium > Cladocopium goreaui. The sequence goes on along the minus strand of CAMXCT020001917.1, from coordinate 45,786 downwards.
TGGTTGTTGGTCAACCCCAGATTTTTTTCAGCTCCCGCTATGCTACCAGAGATTCACCGAGCTCCCACGTGTGCGGTGCCTCAATGACAGCTACGCTCAAAATTGCCGCCAGAAGCCTCAGATCACTGTGCCGGTCAACGGTTACCGTGGAAAAAAATGGTGGGTTCACCAACAACAATAGGGCTTTGCAGGGATGTAATGGGAATTTACTGGGATATAATGGAATATAATAATTCATGGGATGTGCCCTATATAGGTGAATTGAAAATAGCTATGGAAAATGGCCCATTCATAGATAAATCATCTATCAAAAACTACTGATCTTCCAGTCATGTTAGTTTACTGGAGAGTACAAATACACACACACACAAATACCAGCAATCTGGTGATCTACCCTCCGGCAATCAAACTTGAAAACTTGAGGCCCAGGGTGGACGAAAGCTAGGCAGGGAGCTTGGCATGAAAACACAACGATGCTGCGGTGGCAACATGCCGACGGTGTCCCCAGGGGGATTGAGCCACCGCCAAAATGTCCAAAATGGGACGGGGCTAGTTAACTGTGAAGTTTCACGCGATTGGAGATTCCAGCCCCCCCTGCTAAAGCAAGAGGGACTTCAGCTAGCAAAAGCTAGCTTTCGTGACATGGCTGAAAAAAGCTCCACTTAGTTCGATGATTTCCCAGCTTGCCATGTTTAATTACAGGAGGGGCAACAAGAAAAATCGGTGATTCAGTGATTTAACCACCAGGAATGGTGATTCAACACGTGTTAATCTGTTAATCAATCTTAATCAGCAAAAGGAACTTGTACTCAGCAAAAATAGGGTTGATCATGGTTGATCCATTCCTTGGTAATCTAATCTGGCAAGGAAACATCCCCCATTGCACATGATGTTCCTCTATTTTGGCCCTTGGGGATTCCTTCATGGCGAGCTTGGATTACTCAAGACCGAAACATCCTGAAACCGTGTTTTCAATAGATTGAGTACAGTATCCTTTTGCATGTTATATATATATAGTATTATATAGTTATATATAGTTATAGATTGATAATATTAATATAGATGATTGATAATTCACAAGAAGCCATGATTTTTACCATCAAAGGGGCTGGGACTTCTGGAAGTGCCCAATCCACCACTTCCCTTGCCATCCCAGCTCGGTCCCACCTGTATCTGGGAAGTCCTGCCGTTTCCCATCCCTCAACCGCCAGGGTTTCACCGGGAAGGCCCCAAAAAATACCGTCTTATAGTGGGTTGGTGGTTTCCCAACCTCAGCAAAAACACCCACCTGTCACCTGGGAACACAAGAATCGTCACAAAACAACTTGCCAGCAATCATCTAACAAAACTTTGCAAAATTGGTGGCTTTGCTGGGAAAACCACCAAAACGTAGCTCGACTTCCGACCTCCTCTCCGCGCATGTCTCAGCACCTCCGTATGTTTGAAACGTGCGGCTTCAAACGGACCCAACAAATTGAATACAAATTGAGCAAAAGTTTTAAAAAAAAAAACAGCGGAATTTGATGAAAATCGTAGCTGAAGGGACCAAATTCAAATCCATGGAATTGATTTTCCTGGAACGAGAACAGCCAGACGTGCCTTCATGAGGCCCGTTGGGTCCAGGTGCGGCCGCTGAACAAAGTTACGGTGGCGCGGTACTTTGTGCAAAGGATGACCCCTAGATTTGTCCCTTGGAACGGTGAAGTTTATTCTGAAGTTACACATATCAAACACGCAATGTTTAAGTATCATTGGATAGCTTCATGGTTGCAACATGTTCATACATGTTCAACATTGTTCAACCACCCTTTGTGATTTTGTTAAGGCTGCCTGGACTACCATCAAAACTGGGGCCCTAAAATGCCACGAGCGGTCTCCTCCATGCCAATTACCTTGGGCCACTTCAAAATCCCCCACTACATTCGTGACAAGTTGCCAAAGGAGAGAATGAGTCATCGCTCCGACTGATTTCCTAAGATCCGCTGGTCCTTTCGTGCAACCATTGTTTCCTGGTTGTTGTTGGTGCGGAAATTGTAATTGTGTAAAAGTTGCACATTCCCTGTACCACCCCATTTGTCAGCCAGGAGAATACCACACGACCAATCTATATATAATTTGCGAGGTCCCTTCCGGTGCTGACATCGGACACCAGAAGCCTATATGGAGGCACCAGTTCCAGTTATAACTGGATATGTTCCCACGTCCCAACTTAAGTGAAAAAAATAGTTATATACTGTAAGTCATACCGTTATACCCATTGATTGGCCATGTTTGACCCCTGCACAACGAAAGCAACCTCTTTGTTCCATCTTTGCAAGGCACTCCTCAGGGGGAAACGCTTCTTGGAAGCGAGTCTGAGGCCTCTTTGGCCTTGATTTGCTACGAAACTTGAGGGTTGAGGCATGTTGAGGCACACTGGAGCTAAGCGCACCCTGTGCAGTGTGGTCAGGGTGAAGGAGGCATCCGCTTTAAGCTTGGGATCGTTTGGGTAACATTGCCGGATGATTAATGGATTATCTATAGCGCCATATACGCTGCTTATCGCTGCTTGGATTCGACCCTTCATCAATCTGCCCTCTCTCGCATGAAAGCCTTCCAAGGATGATTCATGATGGTAATGATGTGCCTACTTAGCCATCATTGGGTCATAGATCCAGAATGCTCCCGCAAATTGTTGCTTCATAAGTGCCAAGCCCGTAAGATCAGTCCAGGATCAATAATAAGCGAATAAAACTCCAGTTGATTCAAAGGGGGCCCAAATATATTCCAATGAATAGATGACTCACAACCCTACACACACATGTGTATACAGACATAGTCACATCACATTCAATATTAATTCATGTAGTTGTTGATGTGTTTATCTATCTTTTATCCGATTTTATCCATGCGGTCCATTCATTTGGTTTTTGCAAGTCCAATTCTTCCCCATTGAAGCTACCAGGATCATCTGCTTCGCCTCCAAAAACACCCACCCTCCAACGGTTGCTTCTTCGTCGCATGAAATTCTTCGCAGTCTCTGAAAACCCAGGAGCTTGCACGGGGCCAACCAACATAGCACTATAGGAAATTATAGTCTTATAGAAGCAAATCAAGAGAAGATCAACTTCATTGATTGAGAGGCGAATGGTCTGCGTTCGTGGGCAGAGTTTCCACTGCTGTTTGTTCAGCACATGTTTTCTGCAAAGATCATGGGTTTGCCAACCCAATGCATGCATCAGTTTATATCATATGCAGTATCTGACCGGCATTACCAGTCCACCGGCATCCTTCGAAGAGTTCATGTTCAGGGTCACCAAAAAAAGGGGGGTTGGCGGGGGTGGAATAAACTTGATCAATCCATTACATGTGTAAGCATCTTTCAAACTTATTAGGCAATATCATCAACATGTCCACATAGATATACAGATACATTACATGATAAAAGATAATAAAAACAGCTCATGTTTTTGCAGGTATCAACTTTATCATTGTCCCTTTGGTTCATCATCTTCAAAGCATTTGAGCCCTGAGCCAACTGCTGCTCTACCTGCCACGCTCAGTGGATGGCAGCCCCCAGGCACCTGCGCTGACGAACCCTGACCAGTTGTATTTCATTGAGTTGAAGGGAAAATCTAGAGGAAATCTAGCCAATCATATGAGGCAGGGGTTCTGCAAATGTTCAGTGCATCCGATATCATCCGATTCTGTGACTTTTTGATTAAAAGGCACGCCAACAGCATACGCCAACAGCCTTCAATCCCTATCAGATGCCCTATCAAAGGTCAGTTCTCCCCCATGTGTGTAGTTTGGATCCGCATGTTACATGGTTGAGTCTTTTAGGAATTGCAAGTGGTTCATATATGTAATATCTGTACTCCCAGTTATACCATGGTCTACATCTCTAAGGGCATAACCACACATAAGCTCCGCCAATACATTGCTTCTGATCCAGGTGATGCAAACGTCCAAACAGGTGATCGTCCCCACCTCAGGGGCAGTTTTCACGACCTTGGGAGCTTGGAAGCTTTTTCATGTGTGTAAAGTTTGCTTCACGATGGCCTTGACAACCCTTGGCTTTGGAAACCTATGGGCTCTTGAAAGTCTGTGTCAGTGCACAGATACCGCTTGAGGGGGTCCACTTCCATGGGGGGGAGTTTATCGCATCTTCGGTGATCAAAGTTGCATTTTCATTGGGGAAGAACTGCTCCCTGTTCCGATACCGTGTTCAACAAAATCCCAAAAATAACTATGGCAACTACGTGGGCAGTCTTAGATACTTGCAACAAAATAATGTTGCTTAGCAAGATATAATGTTGCCTGGCAAACGTGGCCCATCAAGGTACGCAACCCAAGGTTTACCCGGACTGTGGCTTTTGGAGGGCTGACGACCTCCGGTTCCCTGCATTTCGGGCTTCCAGTGCTTCTTCGTCCGGTGTCCGGAGCGTGAAACTAACAGAGTTCCACTGCGGTCAAGCCATTGAGTACAGCAACACAAATGACATCAAATGACCACAATCTTCTGGCAGTCACACAATGGAACCTCGGAAATTATGCAAAATTCCCCCATGGCTTCCGAGGCATCGAATCCTGGCATCAAGAGCATGAGGGACAACGTATCGCATACGCCACGTCACACCACAACCAGCCTGCGGCCTTTGGCTTCATGTAGGTCACTAAAGACTTAGTAACTTAGTACAGTTCAAAAGCATGTTTTTCCAGAATCCTGCTGAGGTTTGGGGACAATCATTGAAAAAAAAACGGCTTTCTCGCTGGAGGATTCCATCTAACCTGAGCTATTCGCTCCTGGGTCAGGGTCCCAACCATGGATGTTTGGTCCAATGGCACCAGAGGGCAATCCACCTTTCACCTGCAGTGGAAAAATCTGCCACTCTCAAGTGGCAGCTGCTTCTCTGGCCCCAAACTGATGTGGCGGAGGTTTGCAACTTTGGGCCCAGCCAGTGGCCAACTTTGCAGCGGGTGACTGTGTCCCAGGCTTGTGAACACGGAAACTCAGGCGCCATATATGCAATTCAATCGGTTTGATGGGTTGGGGCGAAATGTGTGGCATGTGTTTCTAGATACTAGCTGGTTCCTGCTGCATACTCCTGTCTTTTTCTGCAGGGGCTTCCAACAGTTTGCCGTGGGAAAACCCTTCAGATGGTTTCTTTTAAGGGTCTGAAACTGAATTATAACTTATAACCTTGCATCATACCGATTTCTACATACAAATACACGCACCGAGATATACCCGAACTACTGTACTGACTCCAGAGAACTAAAAAGAACTCTGCCAATTCTACTTTTGTGGGCTTTCCCGAAGGTGTATTGACATCGAGCAGTTTGACAGAGATCATTCTCCGTCCGTTCGTTCGTTCGTTCATTCGTTCATTCGTTCGTTCATTCGTTCATTCGTTCATTCATTCATTCATTTATTTATTTATTTATTCATTCATAGGTAGTGTGTGTGTGTGTCTGTTTCCTCGTCTTGTAGTATGATAAACCCAATAGCAAACCTCCCATTTGACAAATGTTTTTTACATGTGTTTAAACCATCAGTTTATGGTGTCCCCGCTGCTTGGCTGGCTGCTTGGCCCCACCTTCAGTGAGGCCGCTAGGCGAGACGAACTTCGGCTCCACCCAACGGGGCGGAGTTGGCTAAGGTGAAACCAATTCCGGTGGGATCCCTGAGGAACTCCAAGAAAAATCCTCCAAATTGGAATTATAGAAGATTTTCAGGGTGGAAATTCAATGTATGATAATGTATGTATGTCTTCATTTGTTGCTTGACGTGATTCCGAATTGGAATTTCAGGACTTCTGGGCTCAGGATACAAGAAGTGATGATATCTGGGCGCTTGAAGAGACTGCCAGACCACTCTGAGGTCTCAATCCGCCTTGGGGCCCATCATCTTCAACTTGTTATTCCTCAGTTGATCCAATGATATCCAATGACTGGGAATATGGTCCATCGGAGCGTTCAAAACCCATCAAGTGTCATTCCCACCGGTTAGTGAACCCCGTGAACTGGTTGGTTGAAACCAGGATTCCCCAACAAACTGATCCAGTTTTGTTTTTGAAGACTCCAGGATTGCTGGCCAGCAACCAATCCTGGGGATTTGGCCAGAGCACCCCGCAGAGAATGCCCGTCTTTCTTATATCATATGCAATGTAGCCATACAGAATTCAGAATCTATATGTGTATCCAATGCCCTATCCATGTGGCCATACAATATTATCATACGCTCCAGCACATTGATATGTACACACCACATCACTCCACCATCTACGGATCATTTCCTGGGAAATCCATTGGTTTTCAAAATCCATGTTGATTTTCTTGGTATTTATTTATGATCATCCTGAAGTAGATAGAATATGGAAATTTCAACATAATATGATGTCCATGTCAGTGAGTTGTTTTCTGAAAATTCCATAGTCTATCTACTTCAGAATGCCGAAAAAATGCAGGTGTTCTCCTTGCCAAGGCACTCTTCCCGCATCGCCGCATTCTCCCGCCTGCGCCGGGATCCACATTTTTGGACAAGCCCGAATGGTTTTTTCGCAGTGTGGTGAACCCAGTTTTCACCGGAATGATATCCCCCCCAAAGTTGCTGACATTGGGGAATAATCAAGATAAATCATGAGCTTGGAATTGTTCTGCAGATATCTGCAAAGGGCAAAACTCTCCCCATACTTAGGGGTTGGATTCCACATAATCACTCGGTAATAACCATATTATGCCCCAGGTATAGATGGAATATCCCCACTTATATACGGGTTATAAATACATTCACAAACCACTTGCAAATGGATATATTTCACCATAGTTATAGGGGCACTATAACCGAACTTATAAGGGCTAGAGTATACCATGGTTTCACCCATATTAATATCCATCATATTATAGTATAATATCCATTAATCAACACCGTTAACCAACTATTAACCACTCATTATCATAGCTATAACCAACTATCTATATATAATTATATATATATGTGGTTCCATGTGTGTATATATATATAGATAGTTCCATGTATGTATATATGTATATAATTCAAACATGATATGTATATATATATATGTGTGTGTGTGTGTGGTTCCATGTGTGTATATATATATTATGTGATAGGTAAAACAAACCCAACTGCACCCATGATCAATGCCGACCTGATGCGATCGTTGCGGTCCCGAATCTTCCTTTCTAGCTCCACCAAGGAGCCACCGGCAACGTCAGCTAAAGGGTCCTCAACCCGCGAAAAATTGAGTTTTTTAACAGCGAAAAGTCTGGACTTCACTGGCAAAAATTAGGTCCTAATTAGGTTTGAAGTTGCAAACATTAGCCGTGATGACATGTTTTGTTCATGCTAAAAGAACGCTTTTTGATCAGTCTAAAAAATGGGATTTGATCCAGTTCTCAAGTAATTTCTTGATTCCTGGGTTGCCTTGTGGAAAATGACAATAGTAGGGGCAGAGGTGCTGATTCATTCGTCAAAAAAAAATGCGTGTCCAGCATGTTGGAGCGGTAGATCGGAGCAGGTGTAGAAGAGTTGCAACCAGAGTGTTTACAGTATCTGTGCGTGTTACAGTATACATATATATATATATAACATGTACCAATACTATACGTATTGCACACTGTGCATATATATATATAATTATATATATATATATTTATTATATTACAGTATATAGCGTGCAATACCCTATGTAACGGTATATTTACCCCATGATTCCCAGGTTTCCAAGGAAACCTATCGATTTTGAGGAGCCATCCTCAAGGCACCAAGGTGCATCTGGCTTGATGGTCGTCACAGTGGAGGTGCCGAACCTGGCGACATCTTTTGGGGGAAAGGTGTTCCAACAAAAACAACCAGCCTATAGACATATATACAAAAAATATACAGCCTCCATATATAACTATATATATATACATATACATATATACACGCACTGTATATATATATATATACAATTATATATATATATATAAATCAATGATATGTATTGAAAAATAGTTTCCAAATGTCTGGGATTCGATACAATGTACAACAAGGGATGGGAACATCAGGTCGGACCAAGGCATCGGCGCGGTAGATTTCTTGTCGTTCACTTGGCTTCGCAGTTCCTGGGTCGTGGCTCATCCCCATTGGGCCATGATCCCAGGTACCCTCTGGTAATTTGTTGCATAGCTATTGAAAATGGCCCATTTATAGATGGTTTACCTATTGAACATGGTGATTTTCAATAGCTATGTTAAATTACCAGAGGGTATCAACCAACAGGGCTTTTGAACATCGATGCGCCCGGCTCTCCAAACATTCATGACGCACGAACGAGATGAGTTTCTACAGAAAGAAACACAAATCTTCTGAGGTTCCTCATCTCACTCACACACAAAAAAAAAAAAAACAGAAAATGGAGGCAGTTCCAGTTTTCAGACATGCCACTATCTAGCATTGCAGTACAGAACTTTGCCAACCCTTTCCATTCTGAAAACCCAATGGCCATCAATGGCCCATTTATGATCCATCTTTTGGAATTAGGAACACAACCATCATTGTTCCAGATCTATGGAATTTTATGGACCATGATATCATGATGGTATCCATTTTCACGGCACCTCAACGTCTCTTCGCATTTCGCTGGACAGCACCTTCAAGTCCTGGCGGCTAGACCTTGGCAAACCTTAGCTTTTTTACCACGAAAAATTGCGATTTGATGGGAATATGAATGGCGAATTCTCATGGTTTAGAATTCACCAAACTATCATTGAATCCCATCCACCTAATGCATATTCATCCCCCCTCAGAAATCATAGTGAAATGTAGGGGATGAAACCACATATTTGGGACCATCTAGGGGGTGTTCAATAGCAGAGGGGGTGGGATTGTGGATCAATTGGGAATATGGATAGCCCCTCCTTAGCTCCCTCCTAACCACTGGATTTTTGGCCGTCTTCCCGATTCAGCCAAGACCTGGACCCAGGTGAAAGCTAGGATACCCTCCACGAAACTAACATAGCTGACATAGCTGTAGAACATGACCTATTTATAGGTGATATATCCTGCCGTGGCTATGTTTATGAGATGATCATTGAACTTTTATTGTCATTTACATCTACAATTGGGATGATAATTGTCATTTACATGTATAGTTGAACTTTTATGTCTATGTATATGACTGACATTGACTGACTATGACTGTATATGGGATGATCATTGGCGATTTTCCTGATGTTTCTTGAGGGTTTCACATGTCACATCCCCCCCAAGGGGATCCCCTTGGGGGATCCCCTTGGGGGATCCCTTGGATCCCTTGGCACCTGCAGTTGGGTGCTGACCTCGCCATGGAAGCGCCCCAGCTCTTCCCGTACTTGCCTGGAAGCCGGCGTCCGTACATTCAATAGCTGGATGGTTTAGAATGGAAAATCCGGTTGATTATGGATGATTTAAATGGATTTAAATGGATTTAAATTTAAATGGATTTAAATGGGTGATTTCGGAGTGTCCCCATTTTTGGAAACTATCCCGCATGGGGGGATGTCCGCCCTTGAGCCTCACATGGTGGTGCGATTTGTCCAAAAATTGTCAGTTCCACCATGTTCTAAAACCAAAAACATCTACTGTATGAGGTAACGCTGGGATGTCCGTAATAGCTGGTTGCAATCTATAAAGTTAAAGAGCATATTTCCTAGTTTAGGTTGCAAAACTTGAAACTGAATTTGCACATCCGTACATCCCGATATACCATTTCTGAAGCAGAGAAGATGTGATAATATCGTGATATATATATATAGTAAATAGTAAATAGAATTTGCAAATAGGGTACAATATGCACACAGTGTGTCCCAAATACATCCCATCCAGTTGCAATGTAGCAAACCATTTGGGGGTAATTTTATATCATCCGAAACAGGGGTCTACCATGGTTCCCCAACAATAAATACAGCACAATTAGGGATGGTGTGTTTCTTTTTGGTTTACCACATTAATACACAGGATAGAATAAAAGCACTAAAAGCCACTTGCCAACCCTCTGGGAGATCTTTCATAAGCACAAGCGTCACAAGCAGGGCTACGTGATCCACACTTTCTGGGGATGATGCAACCACCAGTTGCTTCAGGTTTTTCACTTCATGTCCCAAATCCCATGTGAACAAGTCCAACTATATATAATAACTCCCAAAAAAAGTAGAAAAGTATACATCGCTATGTTGGTACTGCAGGACTTTTCATACGTGTTTGTCTTTTCCGGAGGTTGCGTTGGAGAACAAATCCTCCTCCAACTCAGAAAATGGCGGTCCTGGCAATCTCCTTCACCTCCGAGACCACCATAGCAGTGGCGGTGCTGGTGGCCTACCGGAAAGTCTTTTTTTTACCGCCAAAATATAGGGTTTTCCATAAATGGGGATACCCCAAAATGGATGGTTTATAATGGAACATCCTAGCAAAATGGATGATTTAAGGGGTTCCCCCATTTTAGGAAACCTCCATATAGGGTTGTTCTATGTTTTCCTGAAGATTTTCCTTACCTCAGGCTTTTTGGGGATTGTTCCGTTTGATAATTCCATGATGATGTCCTGATTTGAGTGATTTGAGGGAGCATCCCCTCAATATTTGGGGATCATTACCTCAAAGTTTAGGAGATTGATCGTGTTCATCTCGAGTAGTCAAAAGTGGAAATTGGTGGAGTATTTAAGTATTATTGAGTATATGATTATATGATAGTCATGTTTCAAAATTATGGGGGGGTTCAAAATCAGCTTCAAAACTGCTCAGGGAATATGGATGAAACATGAGCGCAACCCATCTTGCCATTGTTAGGGGGTCCTTCGAATTGGGCTCCCACAACACGGTACAACCCCCATCCACGGCACTCTGGACCATTCCATTCTGTCCCCCGAATGGTTGTTCAATAAAAGATCAACCAACCACCAGGTAAAGGACGTCTAAGCACAAGTCCCAATCCTAGTCCAAGGCATCAATTTACATATGTTCCACATGTTTCAACTGTTTAAATCCATCTTTTTAGCATCATCTATTTCGAGGACATCTCTGCTCCCCATCCACTGAAACGGCCTCTTCTTCCGGCGGAGGGTAAGCATGGGGTGCCTCACCACATGTGGTTACTTCCACAGATTTTGGTACCGTGAACTGCACAAAGTAATGTCAACCCCGCAGTAATAAATCAAAATCCATGGTTTAATTTTTTTTCGGAGGTACTCCCCCAAAAGTCAAAATCTGATACTTCAATGGTAACCCCCCAATTAAACAGCTGTTTGAGGCACCTTCGGCCTATGGCCGCCCGGGGGAGTCATCACCTTCTCCAGGGCACCAGCAGCTCGGGCCTGCGCGAGATGTTTTGGGGCCTTTTTAGGGGAGCAGTTCGCCATTATTTTAATGGGATTTCATGGGATTTGATGGTGGTTTAATGTGGGATTCAATGGAAGTTGAAGTTTCATGGGATTGACCATCGATATATGTGCATTTATGGTAATGGGATTTAATAGGATTTATATAATGGGGTATACTCTAGGATTTTGGTGTGTCTGAAAATGGGAATACCGATAAAGATTGCCATTTCATAGGGAAAATGATGATAAAGCATCAATTTTGAAGGCACCCTATGTTCAGACAAACCCATATCATATATATATATATACATTTATACCATTATATACTCCATATGATTTGGGGGGAAATGGAATGAATCCAATCACAAAAAAAGCTCGCAGAGCATAACCCAAAATGACACCTGGAGTGGAAAGGGATGGCCCTGGGTCATGTTTCTTAAAACAAAATGGAAGTTGGCAGACCTGCGCGATGATATTGAAAATATTTGAAAATACTGTCAACGGGGGTTGGGTAATGACATGGTAATGAAATGGGATAGAAGAGGGATATCAATATATTCCATCTTACCCGCCATGATCATCTCAAAAAAGTCTGGAAAAGGTGTAAGAGATGGAAGAGGCAATGGCGGGCTGGTGTCCAATAGAAATCAGGAACAAGGGAACAAACAGTATCCACCGCTTGAAGGGTAGAAATGTGCCAATAAGGCCCCCTGCCCTTCTATGGCCTTAAACAAAATCAACATGACTAGGATCAGAACACTGCAAGCCGCCAAAACTAAGCCACCAAACTCTTGCTTCTGGGCTGGCACCACGCGCAATAAACTACAGGACAGTGCTTAATGCTGCTTAATAAATAAGATGGAAGAAATCCAGCATTGCTTTTTCAGGGATGCACCCTGTAGATGATGATAACATGGCTCTTCGAATACATCACCTAATTGTTGGGAAGATCATCTCTACAGGGGGACACATACGAAGGTTGAAAATACCCAGCAGCTGATTTCCACCTGGCCACCACCCAAGCAATCGGCCCTTTTTTTGACCGCCGTTCGACTGCTAATCGTCGCTATAGCTGTAGCTCTCGTCGTCCGACTTGTCTTCGGGCTGCCGCCGTAGAAGTGCCTCCCGGCAAAGCGGCAATGGCAAATCTGTTGGAAGAGCAAGCGCTGCGGCTGGGCACTGTAATGTGCGGAAGGATAGACTTGAACACACATACATCATATCTATGGTAGAGAGAGAGAGAGAGGTCCTCAGAGAGGTGCAACCCGTGCATTAAATATACACATGAATAACACGTTAGATACACAGAAGATCTCCCTCACAGTCACAGTCTCAACAGCGCCTTCAAGAGGTCCAGCGGTTGCTTCTTCTCCAACGGCACTCCATGGCGCTTGGCCAAGTCTTCCAGGGTGGCCGACAGAGCCCCGAAGGCGCTTCGGTCCTGCAGGGATCACTTGCGGGGAAAATTACGGCCGAATATTAGATACAGAGATTGTCGCATGTGTGTTCTATTAAACTATGTAAAAAAATGAACAATATGTAAAAATGATGGGATAAGATGTCATTTCGGTTTCTGCAGGTTGAGACAAGGGACAAGAGATGTTGCATGGTCAGACACTGGAATCCCTGGCATTTTTGGTTGCCCGGGTAGAGCCTAGTTTTTGCACCTTGAAAAGACAGCTCCTCTTCTAGCATCTTGATCAAGATGGGCACCAGGTTGGCAAGACCCTCGGGATCCCGGGACCCCAGTCTTCGCTCTAGGCCTAGTCACCTAGTCATAGTCAACTGAAGAGCGACATGGATTCATATGAGCCACTGATAATGCTACCATATGTTAGCCATTTTGTAATGGAATGTAGTGGACATGTGTCCCATGTCAGGTTTCCTTGACGTGTAAATCGCATGGTTTTCAACAAAAAGGGCCGCTTGAGTTTGATTGGGGAAGTACT
>CAMXCT020001917.1:0-27500 GCA_947184155.2 Cladocopium goreaui | reverse complement strand
TTGCAAGCGGGTAGTTGTTCTCAACCCGTGGGAGCTTTCGCGTCTCCACAAGATCTTTGCGGGACATCATTCAAGGGACCCCACCTTTTTGAGGAGGATACGTTCCGAAATCAAGAGACAGAGCAAAATCATGGATCAAGATCTTTTTCCGTGGCGCTGCATTCATTGTCAGCGCATCAACAAAAAAGTCGCCGAACATTGTGCGGTGTGCAAGGCTCACTGGTCGTCAGGAGTGCGCCACAGCACTGCGCCCAGAGCACAACAGGCGACGGCCTACAGAGATACATGGCTATCGACAGACCAACAATATGCCTGGGAAGACGACTGGAAGGCTTGGCAAGTACAACCAAGCCGATCTCAAAGTCGATCAAAGAGCCCACGCGTCAATCAGACCTCACAAAGCCCAAGGGGGCGCAAGAGCAAAGGCAAAGGGAAGGGGAAGCACAAGCACAAAGATGCCGGCTTGAATGTGCCAAGTACAGAGGCACAGCACAGTTCGAGCTACAGCTCCTCGCCATTTGCACCTCTGGCGACAACAATGCCTCAGAGGCCATCTATGGAAGGGATGGCACAGAATCTGATGCCAGCTACACCACCTGTAGCCAACTCCAACAACTTGGAGCTCTTAGCTCAGAAAAGGGAATGTGTGGCAGCGCTCCGAGTTGCTTACCCAGATGTCAGCTCAGCCCCTCAGGAGACCCAAGAGCTCATCGAGAAGATGGACAAGGACATCGAGCGCCTAGAAAAGGAGAACAGCAAATTTGTTACAAAGAACTTACATGCTGCAACTACAACCTTGGGCAAAGCACAGAAAACGCTGACGGAAGCTTTGGAATCAAAGAAGGTTCACCGCACGCGATGGATCAAACACATCACAGAAGCGGTCACCACTTGGCAAGCTCAGCTGCAGGAGTATCAGAAGCAGCAAGCAACGTTTCATGCTGCCGCTACCAAAGCAAGAGCGGACATCGAAACAGCCAGGAAAGAGATTCAAGCACTGTCAGTCAAAGCTTCCCAAGCTACACTGGCTGCCATGCCGCCGATTACGGCAGTGACAGCGGAACAAGAAGAGGGGACTACGGATGCGGACACCGAGGAAGAGAAGCTCCAAGGCCAACTCCAATCGGTGATGCAGCATTGTGCAGCAGTTCTGAATGCGGAGACTACGCTGGCAGTTTCCGATGCCGAAGCCGAAGATTTGCCCATGGGAGAGGACGAGCGAGACAAAAAACGCCCGCGCTCCATGCAGCCCTTTGGTGTGCCTGCCTCGGGTGGAGCACCCTTGGGTGCCAAGGGCACCTGATTGAAGGCGGTGCAATGCTAGTGCAGAGCCATGGCTTGCATGACGCCAGTCAGACAGCTGAAGTAGCTGATGCCTACGTATCACTGCCAATGATGCGTGCAGCATGCCATTATCAGCTGACCAATTTTGATTCCCAACAATTTTTGCATTGGCATCATTCGATTCAATCCGAAGTCAATTATCTCAATCCATTTGAGGCAGTTATGTCAGCATGGAAATTAGGATGGAGTGTTTTTTGTGATTCATTTCAAGGATTTGATGCAAGATCTCCGACTGATTTCGATGTCAAATGTGGGACAGGACCATCAGACCAAGAAGTCTGCAAGGACACATGTCTTATAGGTGCTCCTTCATTGCGTAGTTGCATCCGGAAGTCACGTGATCCTTCCATTTTGCCAGCCAAACGAGTCCAATTCCACTGTGAAGCATCCATCCACATTGGATTGGATGATGAACTATGCATGTGCTGCACCAGCATGAACACATTTGATTTAGCCAACTGGACCGAAAAACCATGGACCAGGAAGCCGATGAGAGGTTGTTCTGCCAGTGACATTGCACGTCCGGAGCGACGACAAAAACCATTGGAAAGACATCCTGAGGTCAGCAAAGTGCGGCTGACAGATGACTTCCACAATGTCCCAAGACGTGTTGCGGCAGCCAGTGCAGTACCACCAAATGCCCCGCCAAATCAGGTTCATCTTCCGCCGCCACCAGCGTTTGTGACTGATATTTTTGGGCTTCCAGGTTTTTTGGCCTTGCCGCATGACTTCTTGATGGATAACACATTTCTTATCCGAACATGGTATGTGCACCACTTTCATTTCCCACGTTGGGCTGTACCCAGATTTGTTGAACTGGATCACCGATGGGTGCTTTGGCAACGTGAAATTGCCACATCATGGCGAGACATGATCCAACCAAATGAAGAGGTGCAGTTTTTCACGGTTTTACCGGATCCAGATCGCAGTTTCCTGCAAAGGCAAGTTATTGCTGATGTTCTTGTCGTGCAAGGAGCTGAGGCAGACCGGTACGCCGGACTACTCACAGTCCACCATTTTGACAGGCAGGGATCCTTGCGACCTTTTGCACTTGCAATTTCCTTGCCAGACGAAGTTAGCGGCGTTGGACTTGCGGCAGCGGCTGACATTTCACACCTGTGCAACATAAACAGATGTAACTTCTACTTTGGTTGGCAACAGGTCCCCTACTCCCTTGTACCATCGCATTATATGTTAGATGGACATGGCTTTGTTGGGCACATCACACCTATCGTCAACCAACAGACCAGCAGATCCGCTCATTCTCAGTCAAGCCATACCGGCCAACGTGCCTCACATGGCCAACGGAGTGAAGCTAGTACTGAGCCAGCCGCTGACCCTGAACGAAGACCCAGTCGTACTGGGGAGGAGGACTTTGATCTCAGTGAGGATGCTGATCGTCTCACTGACACTTCATTGCCTGATTCAGTCACCCAGTTTGAACAATGGCAAGGGGTCCAAGTGTATAGACTAGGACGTCCTGTTGTGCACTGTTTCATCAGGTGGGGTACTTATAATGCCATCCTGCGTGAGATTGCTCATTTCCTTGGAGAACACTTGCGTAATTTGATTGGTATTCATCATGTCCAATGTGCCTTAGCGGGACAGCATGACGCTGAGGAGTCGATCATCTTACAGTATGTTTCCGATGTGCCGCTCGGATCCACTGAACAGCTGATCATTTTGGATATTGAAATCCATTTCCCAGGACAACCCGCAGGTTTGTTGCGTGCACCTGAAGTCACTAGGAGAGTCCACAGAGTTGTGCCACAGATCACACGTGCATATGTCCTGAGAATTGCAAGGCTGTTTAATTACTGTTTCTTGCAAGGGGATAGATGTCTGGTTTTTTGGGATCTCCAATTGTGGCCTGAGCAAGATACCCGTGTGCGAACCATACAACATGGTACATACCTGAGGGTTATCGCCACACCGCCCCTTGACCCATCGGTTTCCACTGAAGCAGCTTTGAATTTTGCGATTTCTGTGGATGATGGGGAACTTGAAGCTACACGTGATTGCACAGCACAACCGAGACATGATAGGGCGCTTGCTTTGACTCAGACCATGGCATCATTTCAAAGGACACCAGAGGACACCATAGGCCTGCGATCACTTGCACAGAGAGCGCTGCCTGCACAGGTGTATGAGACGTGTCTTCCCCAATGGAAACGTCAGCTCGCGCAGGTTTTCAATGAACATGGATTTGTTGAATGCACTGAAGAGGGCTTTGTTGCATATATCACGACATGGTTTGTTGATCATTTGCATAGGCCTAGATGCGCTGATAGTCGGCCAGTTCGGCTAAGGGGTGATGACTTTGAAGATTGGCTGGATCAGATCCTTGAGACTTGGGTTGATGTTGTTGACCAATTTTCACCAGTCGAAATCACATTTGTCACACCTACACCGCCAGCTACTGAAACTGAGACCATCTTAGCGCATCTTTTGCTGGAGCAACATCGACCTTCGATTACGCACTCTGCAGGTATCATTTCAGTCATCCGACATGGAAGAAGACATGCGGCCTTGAGACATGTTGCAATTTCACTGGGGAGATTCATTTCGGGAGATGCAATTCTGCGCCAAGTCCATCTGCAAGACCTTTGTGCGCTTCATAGATGTAGCATCTCCATTAAACGATTGATTCTGCGACCAGGGGATGTTGAGGATGTCGACTCAGGTTTCTGTATTGTTGTACAAGTTGCCGCCGTGACTAGTGAGGAGATGCCCAATTTTGCCAGCATGCAACAGCCGCTCTGGGCACCGGCAATGGCTGCTGCCATGGAAGCGCACCAACCACCTGCCAGTGATGATCGGGATGCATTGGATGACAATGTTTCATTCATTCAGGTTGGACAACGCAATTTTGATCATTCCTCTCAACAGATGCCTGTTTTGACATGCAAACCAAGTGAGATTGATGTTGATATGGGATTTCCCATCATTCGACCAACACCTGATCTGCCAAGACGGAGAAGGATGCCAAGGCATGACGGCCAAGAGGATTGGATCCTGCCCTTAGGGAACCTTTTTCACACACAAGGCACTCGAGGGGTTTGGGATGATGAAGTCCTGATGCATGTCACAACGTGGTACATCCACCATAACCAACGTCCCACATGTCGACGGCCACGAGTCATACAGTTGCATGGTAACCCTATCACATGGATTGATGACTTGCGAGCAGCATGGTCCGACACCATGGATCGACGGAGGCCATTCACTATCCGCATAGTGCAGCCGCGTCCACCACAGCATTTGGTCCAACCAAGCACCTGCCACATTTTGCTTGAACAGGGCAGTTTTGACCAGCAGGTGGCAGTTGTGTTCACTGCTTTGATGGAGGGTTCTGCCCATGATGCAATTGTACAAGGTGCTTATTCTGCACCGCCTCAGGTCAATCGTGATATTGTCCTGCAGCTTATGGACCTTACGATGTTGGGTATCCAACGTAGTTGTAGGTTGTTCCGTGATCGGCAGACCCTTGATGAGAATGCTATCGTTGTGCTAGCATCCGGCCACAGTCTTTGCATTCGCATTGAGGCACCGCATGAACCAACACAGCCAAGTGATCTTACTGACCTGCTGCATTTTGATGATTTGTCACTTATGCAAGCGCCACCGGCGCCCTTGCAACGTCCGACAGTTGATCAATCAGAAAGGCCTGCACAAGGATGTCTGTTCAATCCAAATGCGCCTGTCTTCCGCCCTGCAGAACCAAATCTTTGGCTCTTTCCGGAATATATACAGGAGTTGCATACGGCCTTTGCAAATGCTGCCTTTGCTTGGGAAGGAGAAGTTGCCACTACCCAAGTGTTGGTATGGTTTGTTGATCACCGCTTCCAGTTTCCTACGTGTATTTTTCCCCGTTCAGTTACATTGTCAGAGGATTTTACTGATTGGGAGCAGCGCATTAAATCCGCCTGGCAAGAGTACCTTCAACCAGAGCTCACACTTGAGATCGCTGTTGTAGCGCCAAGGCCTCCTCAGCTTGAACCAGGCACTGCAGCACATATCATTGTCGTGCAGGCCCCAAACGACGCCTGGGCAACATCACTTGTCTCCACAATTGATCTCAATGTTGGCCATCAACCAGTTCGCAGAGTTGTCACCACACCTGAAAGAACCACATTTGAGCATATTGTGCGAGCAGTGGGACAGGAAGGAACCTGCCTCTCATCTCAAGATAGGTCTCCATGCGCACTTTGGTATGACCTTCAAAGGATGCACCCTGGTCATCCTATTCTAGGCTGGACAGGTTTTGGTTATGTGCTTGTGATTGATGATCTGCCCCCACAACGGCCCACGAATTCGCAGGAAGAGGACACAGCCACCCTTCTGCAGAGGTATGCTCAGGTGGACGAGCATAAAGAGGGCTATGTGGAACGGGATGACAGTTTGCACATACGTTTTGCAGAGACCAGTCAGACCTTGGACAGATTTGACACACACTTCACTTTACCTGCATTTGATTTAGAGGATGCTTTACAGGATCATGCACACTGGCTTCCGCAGTGTTTGCCATGGATTCGTGCTGATTGGTATGCATATGACCAGCCAATTGACCACATTTCTGTCTACTATGATGGTTCATTTCTGACGAAAGAAGGGACGGCAGGAGCTGCAGCGGCGGCATTTGTTCTGCACAAACGACGTTGGTTTTTTGCGGGCGCAGTTTCTGCCCATCTCCCATCACCGGAATTTGGATCTTACACGGCAGAAGTACGAGCGGCATTGCTTGCCACAAAACAGGCCTACGACCTTGTGAAAATTGCGGTCGATGTGTTTGGATGCAAGCCAAGTGTGACTTTCCATTTTGATTCTCTTTCGGTTGGCAAGCAAGCTGAGGGCCTTTGGCAAGCAAAGAAGGACAAGGTATCTTGCCATGCTATACGTAGCATCTTGCGAATCATGCAGACCAGATGGGAAGTGCAATGTGATCATTCGTTTGTCCCAGGTCATAGTGGCGACCCAGGTAATGAGCTTGTTGACACGATTGCGTTGTGTGCAGCTCAAGGGTTTCCCCTGCAGAATTGGGATACTATGTTGGGTTTGCTGACGAACTGGACCTTTGTACAAGCCTTGGCCTGGGGATGGATCTTCCAGCATCCATCATTCTCGGGATGTTGGTCTGAGAACACATTATGTTTGCCGATGAAACCAACGACTACGCCTTCCCCATGTGTTGTTGGCACCACTGGGACATCAGCTCGATGTGAAAAGAATGATGCTGCAGCCATTAAGCTTGACCTGCTCACTTGCAATGTGCTTACACTCACCAAAGGCACTTGTAAGATAGGGGAAGATCAATCCAATCCTCTAGGTCCTACCAGACTGCAGTCCATCACTACACAACTGTCTCAAGCCAATGTTACGATTTTTGCTTTGCAAGAAACACGGCTTAGGACCACAGTGCGGCTACAAAGTTCAGACTATTTTCTCTGGCATGCGCCAGCCAATGACAAAGGCCAGTTTGGCATACTCATTGGTTTTGCCAAACAACAACCATTCGCATTCCAACAGGATGGGACGCCTCATCCACAAGGCTGGTTTAGTGAAAAAGACTTTGCTGTCATTGCCGCTGATCCGCGCTTTCTCATTATCAAGTTGCAAACAAATTTCTTTCGATGCATTGTGCTTGCGGTCCATGCACCACATAGTGGAGCGGAATCTGATAGCATTGAAATGTTTTGGCAGCGGATTGAACAGAGCATCCCAGGGAAGTATGACCGCTGGCCGAAAGTACTCCTGGCTGATGCCAATTGTAGATTTGGAGACTGCCCGAACCAACACATTGGTGACCATGATGCTGAGACCTCTACGGTCAAGAGCGAGGAATTTTGTCAATTTGTGGCTACGCATGACCTCTTCATTCCGGCATCCTTCGCAACATGTCATAATGGGCCGTCTGGCACCTGGTGCCATCCTAATGGCACTTGGACCAGGAATGACATTATAGGAGTCGCTATGACTTGGCCATTGATTTCATGCAGATCGTGGATCGACACCCAAATTGATGTCTCACTCCAGAAAGATGATCACAGACCAGCGCGTGTTTTCCTGGTCTGTCAGGTGCGATGGATGACACGCACAAATCACAGAAGTGCACCTGTATACCGCAGGCATTTTGGTTTGGAAAACAGGCACGGGCTTTGTCGTTGTCAAGGGTTATGAGCCCAACCCTACGCCTTTTTTAGGATCATGGAAAGATCGAAATCAGTGCCTGTGGATGACCGAATGGAAAGCAATCCTTTTTGGTCGCAGAAAGTTCAAGATGAATGCAGGTTACAGGCGTCAAGGCCTTCTGCACTACCTGTGGATGGAAGCTGGAATGAAAGACCTGACCATGCCAGAGCTGCAGGATCCGTTCAGCTTCATCAATCGTCAGCAGAATCTACTGGGAAGGGACGTGGAGGTGCAGCTTGTGATGGCTCAGGAACTCCATTTCCTACAGAACATGGATCTGGCGAGATGAGGACTGAAGGGCGGATGCCAGGGTGTGATGGTCCGGTGTTGTCACAAGGCAAAGTCAAATCTGCGGGAAATAGTGCGGAAGAAAGCAGTGATGGCCTTCAGCGCGCCCTCGAAGGCGAGCTTGTGGAGTTTTTGAGATGTCAAAATTCTAAACTCATGCAAGAGTTGGAGTGTCTCAAAGGGCAACTGCAGCATGTGCAAGTGAAAGCCGGTTCTGGGGATGCTTCGTCACCATGGTCTGCTGTGAATGGAACTTCGTTAGAGGGTTCAAGTGGAAATGGAACCTTTCCTACGGAGCGTCATGGTAGGGGTGGAAGTAGAACTCCTAGGCATAGAACACGTGAACGTGCAGTTAGTCCTGGGGCTTGTGAAAAAGGAGGTTTGGTGCGGTTCACACCAAATGGGACCAAAGTGCCTGAGGGTCCTCCGCCAAGGGATGAACCAATGTTGCCTCCAGTCCCACCGTTTCCAACAGTTGCAGGTGAGCCGCTGGTGGAAGGAACAAGTTTTGTCAGCAATTTGTATGATACATGTGAGTCAAAACCGCATGTGAAAAATGGTGACAAGTTATGGAAACCTCAGAGTGGTCAAAACGCTGGGGATGATGTCATGACAGCCAGTGAGGCGAAACAGGTATGGCTAGAGCGGGAGGTCCAGTCTCTCAAAACTGCACTGAATAGGGTTTCAGTTCCTACGGTGTTGCAACAGTCTGGATACTGGAATGCTGGTTTTGATGGAAAAACTGGATTTGCGTCGGAAGTGTCTCATGCAGCAGCCAATCGTTTGTCCGGTGATGAACGAGCTCTACATGAAGGAAGCGGTGAAGGTTCTGCTCAAGTTCGGGCTCAGCAGTTGTTTGGAGATCTACCTGGACTTGATCGGGCTCAGCATGTGCATGGCGGACATCATGGAGGTGATCGGGCTCAGCATGTGCATGGCGGACATCATGGAGGTGATCGGGCTCAGCATGTGCATGGCGGACTTCCTGGAGGTGATCGGGCTCAGCAGGTGCTTGGTGGTCTTCCTGGAGGTGATCGGGCTCAGCAGGTGCTTGGTGGACTTCATGGTGGAGATCGGGCTATGCATGGCGATCCTCTTCAACGTGGGCGAGCTCTACATGGTGGTGATGCAGTTCTTCCTGGACTTCAAGATCCTCTACAACATGGTCGAGCTCTACGTGGCGATGATGCTGGTCTTCCTGGACTTCAAGAACCTCACCAACATGGTCTTCTTCATGGAGCACAAGGGCATGGAACTATGGGTGTCGCACCAATGCCGGCATCCTGGGAAGCTTCTGGAGGAGGTGGCGGTGGAAAAGCCGAACTACCTGTGTTGCCGAATGGTGCATCGCCTCTGGAGTTTGGAGATTGGCTGTGTCTTTGTGGGCCAATCATGAAAGACCTGTCACATGTCGCTGGAAGATGGTGGGATGCAACAGTACGCCAAGCGTACGCCTTCTACATGGAATGGAAGGGACTATCTCCTCTTCAGCGAGTTCAACTGTGTCCTCGTCTCCCTGATGAGCTGATGGCAGGTGGCTACATCAGAACGGAGCAGAGGGGCGTCACTTTGTTGCTCAAGGCGGTAAGCGAAGAGCAGCAGAAGGAGTTGGTGGTGGATCGAGATTTGACCAGTACGGCAATTTTGTTCCGCCTCTATGTGCGGCATCAACCAGGAGGACCTGGTGAAAAGGCAATCCTCTTGGGGCAATTGACCTCACTGCAAAAGGCATCTTCGATGCAGGAATTGGCTTCTTCTTTGAGAACATGGCGACGATACTTTGCAAGGGCTAGGGAGGTGGATGCAAACTTGCCTGATAGAGTGCTGCTGATAAAAGCACTTGAAGCTGCGGTCGTCCAGATCGCCAAGGAAGATGCCCAAGCAGCGTTCAGGCTTTCCACAAGTCGACAACAACTTGCACTGGATCAACGTCCTACGGAGCAGTCAATTTGGAGCTTTAGTCAGTGTTTGTTGGCTGAGGCAGAAACTTTGAGCTTGCTGAAGTCCTCTTCTACAACGTCTACAAGTGCGAGCACACCGGTGAGACTCAAGCAAATGGATGCCGAAGCATCAAACTCACCTCAAAAGCCTGGCACTCCTGGAAACTATGGCAACAAGTCCGGCAAGGGCAACTCAACTCCTATGTCGGAGCAACCATGCAAGTTTTTCAAGAGTGATGGTGGATGCAAGGCTGGAAAAAACTGCAAGTGGTCTCACAGTTGGGACAACATAGAGGACAAAGGCAGTCGATGCTGGATATGCGGCTCCAAGGAACACAGAAGGTCAGAATGCCGCGTCAAAGGCTCTGGAAACAAACCTTCGTCCAATGACTCTGGTTTGGGGGGAGGACGTGGAAATCAAAATGCAGCTGCAGCAAACAACAAAGCGGCTGTCAAGCAAGCTTCAGTTGGAAAAGGTCAAGATGGTGGAGTTGCAAGCTCAACAACTGATCAAACTTCCTCCAGTACAAGCGCTGATGGTCCAGGACTGGGTGCTGAGAGTAACTCCCTTGGGACTTCATCTAGTGCAACCTCGGAGGTGGATAAGGGGGGAGCTCCAGCTGCCACTCCTGCGACCACTGAACTGTTGGCAGAAGCCACTCAGTTGCTGAAGTCTCTGCGTATGCCAAACCTGAAAGTGATGCGACTGTCAAATCTGCAACCTCATGCTCAAATGGTGTTGCTGGACTCTGGTGCAACACATGGCCTACGTCCTGCAGCTTCAGAAGAAGAATGGCAGTCTGGCACAAGAACTCAGGTGATGTTGGCTGATGGTGTCACAGAAAGCCTCCGTTTGAAGCCTGGCACCAAAGTTTTGCTTTCAGATCCTCTCCTTCGGCCTGAAAATACCTCTTGGATCGTTCCAATGGGATGCTTGAACGAGCTCAACTACAAGTTGGTGTGGAAAGACCACATGTGCCATCTCTACACAAAAGCTGGAGACAAGGTCGATGTGGAACTTCACAATGGATGTCCCTACGTTGCTCATGAATTTGGAGCAAAGCTGCTGACGGTGTTGGAACAGCATCAAATTCAACAAGAGCTGAAAAAGATGACCTTGAAGTCTATCTTGACAAGAGGGGCTGCCGGTCTTGGCAACAACATGAGCATTGAAATGGCGATGCTTGTCAAGCTCAAGGAGGTCATGCCGACTTTGCCTGAAGATTTGGCGTTGAAACTGGTCCCAGATCTCTCAGTGCTCACGGACCCAAACATCGGCTTGAACCTTCCATGGAATCGCAGAAAGCGAAAAAGACTCATGATGGCAAAGAATGTGATCATCCACATGTACAGTGGACCTGATGCTTCTTACTGGGAGCGGCGTTTGTCAAATGAGCACACTGAGGTGCTGTGCGTGGACTTGGAAGCCTCAACACCTTCAAATGCTTTGGATGAAACAACCTTTGCGTTTTTGCTTTCCTTGTGCGCCAGCAAACGTGTCAAAGCTCTACTTGGTGGTCCTCCATGCAGAACAACAAGTGCTCTCAGGTTTCAAAAAGATGATGGTCCACCAATTCTTCGAACAGAAGATCACCCATACGGTTTGCCATCTTTGACTCCACAACAAGCTGAATTGGTCACCAATGACTCAATTCTGTGGCTCCGGTTGATGCTGATGTACATCCTCTGCGAAGAAGTGCGTCCAAAAGAACAAGCTCAAACTGCATTTCTTTGTGAACAACCCCAAGACCCAGCGGAATACCGCAAGAAGGAGGATGTGGATGAGCACCAGTACTTTTCAATGTGGAGAACTCAGGAATGGAAAAGCTTCCAAGAAGCCTACAACGCAAAGCTGATCTCCTTTGATCAAGGGCCTTTTGGACACCCAAAACGAAAGCCAACCACTTTGGCCTTGATCAACATGAATGAGATGATGCAGCTACAAGATGTGCGAGGTCGTGGAGCTGAACCTGAAGTTGCTCCGCTACCACAACTCAGCGTGAAAGAAAGATGTGCTATGTCAAAAACTTGGGCGGCTTGGGCACCTGGTTTGAAGGCTGCAGTTGCTGAAGCAATCAGCAGATGGATTCGCCGTGAAGCGCCTCCACGTGAAGGACCTGAAGATCCTACTGGCGTTGTTTATGCCGATGACGATGTCCGACCTGTTGGTGTCGCTGCAATTGGAAATGTTGCCCTTCAACAATGGAAGCAACACTACATGCAGGACCACATGCCGGCCCGTCGAGATTGCAGCCACTGTGTACGTTCTCAAGGTCGCAGTCGAGCACATCGCCGAGTTTGTCATCCTGAAAGCTTCACTTTGAGCTTGGACATGTCCGGTCGGATGACTGGTGGCAAGGACCAGACTCCTGGAACCAACAAATACTTCTTGGTTGGAGTTTACACATACCCCGTCAACAAAAAGGGGAAACCACTCTTGTTGCGTCCTGACCAAGATGAAGAGGAAGATCACCCATTGCCTGGCCTTGATGACCCCGAGCTCTCTGGTGATCCTCAAGAACAACAACCTGGAGATGGTCAACCACCTCAACGACATGTTGAACGAGATCAACAACAAGCGGGCCATGAAGCTCAACATGAACAAGGTCTTCCTGCAGGAGTTGCACAAGATGAACCTGATCCTCTCCAAGAAGAATCGGTTCCTGACCTTGTGGAAGATGAAGAGGTGAAGTCAGCCTATGGAATGCACGACACTTGGATGCGCCTCATCAATGAGTCCAAGGACGTCACTGTGCGCAACCTCACTTTTGCGGAGCCCATTGCAGATCGAAATGTGCACAACGTGCTGCCGGCGATCGCCAAGATCTATGCTCGTTTGCGCTCTTTGGGTTGCCCTGTGTACCGAATGCACAGTGACCGTGCACGTGAATTTTTGGCTAGACCTGTCCATCAATGGTGTCTTGACCGTGGAATAGTTCAAACTATGACACCAGGCAGTGCTTTCAAAACAAACGGCAGAGCTGAAAACGAAGTTGGGATGATCAAAAAAGGTGTCCGCACTTTGATCTCTGCTGGAGCATGCCCTTTGGACAGATGGCCTCTTGCGGTGCGACATGTTGGAGAAAGACGTCTCCGCAATCAACTCAACCAAGCAGGCTGGCCAGTTGGAAAACTTTTGAGGTTTGGCTCAAAAGCCTATGCCCTCAAGAAAAGCTGGCAAGATCGCTACGCTCAATGGCGTGATTGCCGAGAAGAAGTTGTGGTGTGGGGCCCCGCTGAAGGATCTTCTATAACCACAACAACATACTATGTCAAAGCAATTGCAACGGAAAGGTGCTTCTACACTGATGATGTGGTGATTCCTGCGGATGATGGCATGAATGCAGCTGTCGATGCTGGTCCCGGGGGAGAAGTTTTGCCATATCTCCCTGAACGTGATGAAAGACAAGCTCAACCGCTTTTTTGTGATGGTGTGCCAGCACGAAGATTGAGATCAAAGACAGCTCCGCCTCCAGCAATTGCCACTATGTCAATGTTGCACATTGAGGGGGAGAAGCGCATCCTTGCAAAGTTTGGCAGTGTGTTTGAGTTTGCGCTGCCGCCTGACAATGAAGTTGCCTCTGAAGGTTCATGGACTTTGGAAACAACGCTTTCTCCAGCACAACAACATCCACCTCAAGAACAACAAGAGGTTCATGATGCTCCGCTACCAGGGCATGATGATGAAAAGGATGGTGATGGGGGGCAAACAGAAACTGATGAAGTTCATGATCAAAAGGAGGAGGAAAGTGATGTGGAGGAGGA
Organism: Cladocopium goreaui; assembly: GCA_947184155.2. NCBI lineage: Eukaryota > Dinophyceae > Suessiales > Symbiodiniaceae > Cladocopium > Cladocopium goreaui. The sequence goes on along the minus strand of CAMXCT020001917.1, from coordinate 13,974 downwards.
TTTGGGGGAGGCGCCTAACAGCAGAGACGGTGGCTCAAGCTCTGCGGCCTCAAATGTATCAAGAAATGTTCTGGTTAGAATGTCAAAGATACAAGCCCTCCAAACCATCCACGACAATGTCTCGGACTATATAGCCGAGGAGATCTGCAAGCTTGATGGCACCTTCCCTGAACAAATGTGGTGTCTTCCTGAGCTCAACAAAGCTCTGGTCAAAAAGGTTGAAGTTGAAGAACAAATTCAACTGCTTGCGGATGAAGATCGAGCTGAAGAACAACAACAGTTGACCCATGAGTTTTTGGTCACCAAAACGGTCAGCAACAAAGAGGTTCGTGAAAACCTTGCGGACTGGACTGAATCCATCAAGGCCGAGTACGAGCAGCTTGTCGTCAACAAAAAGGCTGTCAAACCAATGACAAGAACGGAACTCCAAAAAATGGCTGAAGTGCAGAACAAAACTTTGGAGATCCTTCCAGCAAAAATGGTTCACACTAGAAAAGCTGGATCAGGAGCATACCGTTCAAGAGCAGTGGTGTGTGGAAACTACCAGACACCGAATGACGACAACACGTACGCTGGAGGTGCTGATGCAACACAGATCCGAACAATGCTAAGGATCAGTGCTCAGTACAATGGAAAGCTGCTTCAACTGACATACGAACGGCGTTCCTCAATGCGCCGAGAAGAGACTCCAGACTCATAGCTATGGAAGTGCCGCATGTGTACAAAATGTTGGGCCTGGCTGGACCTGATGAAGTTTGGCTCATCATGCTTGCAATGTACGGACTCCAGGCTTCACCAAGGGACTGGTGTCTTCACCGAGATGCAGTTTTGCCAACGCTGAAATGGACAAGGCAAGGTCCAAATGGGTTGCTGACTGGAAGTTTTGAGAAAACAAAAGATGAGAATGTTTGGCGCTTGGAAGAACTGGATGAATCAGGCTACATCCACTGGAATGGCCTCATGTCGGTGTATGTGGACGACATCTTGGTCACTGGTGAAGAGTTTGCAGTTCATGGCGCTCTACAAGCTCTCTCTGGAGTTTGGACAACCTCTTCTGTGGAATGGGCTGGTGTTGACAAGCCTCTCAAGTACTGCGGTTTTGAGATTTCTGAAGATGCCAAAGGCGATGGTTTTCATGTCAACCAGCACATGTACGAGCAGGAGATGTTGCAACGTTGGAATGTTGATGAAGGAGTTGAATATCCTCACTACAAAGTTGCTGAGGATCAAGAAGTTGAAGAAAGCCCTGACCCAAATGATGTCAGGACAGCTCAAGCTATGGCTGGTTCTTTGCTGTGGTTGAGTTCCCGAACACGACCTGACCTTGCTCATGGAGTTGCAACAATGAGCAGGCTTATGACAAAGGCTCCTGTCAAAGCCATCCAGATCGGCACAACGTTGATGAAATACGTCAAGGGAAACCCTGGCGTTGGTTTGAGGTACACAACACATGTTCCTGATGACTGGGGTGCCCATGGCCAGCTGAAGGTGAAAAGAAGTGACCTGCTCCTGGAGATCTTCTGCGATATCGCCTACTCTGCAGGTTCTGGCCACAGAAGCGTCCAGGGGATTGTTGTTTGCCTTGGTGGTCAGCCGATCTGTTGGCAAACAACCCAACAACCGTTTGTCACCCACAGTACGGCTGAAGCTGAGCTGGTTAGCTACTGTGAAGGCCTGATCGCTGGCAAAGCAGCTGAAGCTCTGGTGATGGAGCTCACAGGTGTTACAGCTGTGATGAAAGTCATCTATGGTGACAACATTGCCGCGATTGGACTGGCCAATGGAACTACAGCTTCTTCATGGCGAACAAGACACTTGCGCATCAGATCAAGTCTTTTGAAACAAGCGCTGGATGAAACTGATGCAGCTGGGGGCCAATGGAAGCTGATCCATGCGCGTGGCCTTGACTTAGTTGCTGATGGTTTTACAAAGCCTCTTTTTGGAGCTGCCTTTCAACGTTTTGTGGAAAACCTGGGCATGAATGCGCCGTTTTTGAGGCCCGAAGACCCTGAAATACGTGCTGCTCAAGTGCGAAGCCATGGCAGCAGAGAACGTGTTCATGCTGGTGCAGCTTCTGCAATGAGCTTTTTGGTGGGGCAGACTCTTTTGGCCGAAGCCGAAGCTTTGGAAATCAAGGGAGAACAAGATGAAGCGGATCCACTTTGGATTGCTGCGGTGGTTTTGATGATCCTGGGGGCAATCTATGCTGGCAAGCTAGCAGTTCAAGCTGGTCAATGCTGCATGCGTCGATTGCAAGTGTGGTTGTCAGCGCCGTCAACGCCGTCTGGTGAGATGAAAGCTTCTTCAACATGCTCCACTACCAAAAAGGATGATGAGAATGATGATGAAAGAAGATCTGGGTTGAGGTGGCGAACGAGCACTTCAAGCAGTTCTGGCCCTGTGCAGGCCCCTTCAGCAGGATCTTCGAATAGCGTTGGCCCTGTGCAGGCCCTTTCAGCTGGATCTTCAAGTGCTGGCCCTGTGCAGGCCCCCATTGCTATGTCCTTGTGTGTGTCTGGCCCTGTGCAGGCCTCAAGTTCAATGTCTACAGTCCCCATAACTGCCGAGAGTGCTGGCCCTGAGCAGGCCCATTTTGCTGGATCTGGTGTTGGCCCTGTGCAGGCCTGGCGATCTACGAATGTGGCTGCAGGAGCATCTTCGAGCAGTGCTGGCCCTGTGCAGGCCTCTTCTTCAAGCAGCGCTGATCTTGGCCCTGCGCAGGCCTTGCGATCTACAAATGCGGCTGCTGGCGGATCTATGAGTTTTGGCCCTGTGCAGGCCTCTGCGGCTTCTTCTGGCCCTGTGCAGGCCTCTTCGTCGAGCGGCGCTGAACATTTTGCTGATGCTTCCGGCCTTGAGCAGGCCTTGGCTGCCGTTGCGCGGATCTCCGAGAGCGCTGCGGCTGGTGGTGGCATTGAGCATGCGCTGAAGCAGCGTGCTGGCGAAGTGAGCGAGGCACTTTTGGGTGGTGGAAGGTCTGAAATGACTTTACATAACCCATGGAACCTTTTTCAACATGAACATAGAGGCAAGGGATGGTCGCCTGCAAAAATGTCGGCGATGTATAAAAAATGGAAAGGTCATCCCGGAAAGGATAAAATGCCTTGAGCCTACAATTTTTAGGTCCTTTAATTTTGTCTTGAAATTCAAATTTCAAATTCAATTCGTTTTCGGCAGGGAGCCGATCTGTCCTTCGAATCGTGCGAATCACGATTGGGGGAGTCTGTCAGGTGCGATGGATGACACGCACAAATCACAGAAGTGCACCTGTATACCGCAGGCATTTTGGTTTGGAAAACAGGCACGGGCTTTGTCGTTGTCAAGCCTGGAATGGCATGCAGAAGCCAAGCAGACGCAGACTAGACAGAGAACGCCCAAATGTCCGCCTCAATTTTGCCCTGATGCTCTCTCCGCCCTTAAGACTCAAATTGAGACGAATGGATGGCTTGAGGTCGATGTGCACACGCACTTCTATGCTCTGCAAAGTGGCCTTGCCACGTGCACGCGGCGAGACATGCATGGCCTACAGAACAAACCACGCAAAACGACCATGTCTGATGATACTTGGTTGTTAGTCTGCACGAAACGCAAATGGAGACAGAACGTAGCGGAGTGCCAGACCCTGCAAAAACGCACTCTCTTGCGAGCCATTTTGGCAACCTGGAAACACGCATGTCTCCGTCAAGAAGATGTAATTAACCAGTCACCAAAGTGCTTTCATGGAGTTTGATCAAATTTTGACTCAGCTCGACGTGGATGTAGCTACTGCGTTGCATCAATTTCGTAGTTACGGAGCAATGGTTACGAAAGCTTTGCGACAAGATGACATACGATTTTATGATGCTCTTGCCCAAGAAAGCTCCCAATGGTTGGAACCCCAGCATGCCCGCGAGTTGTGGAAGACCTTGAGACGCAACTTGCCCAAGTTCCGCCAGCGCAGAATGGGATTTGACCCCCTTAAGATTGATGCATTGGATGATCAGTGGATGCCGCACTTTTGCCAGCTTGAAGTTGGGAAATCCACTACCCCCATGCAGCTGCTTGAAGACTGCCACCAGCGACAAATCCAAGCTCCAATACGTCAACAAAGCTTTGACATGACAGATCTTCCCACGATAAGCCAGCTTGAAGATGTCATACGCCAGACACCGGCTGGAAAAGCCACTGGATATGTTTCATTGCCTTCGCAGCTTTTCCAACAGAATCCATGTGACTTGGCTGACATCTTTTTCCCGCTGTTGCTCAAAATGTATGTTTGGCAGCATGAGCCCATTGCTGGAAAAGGGGGCCAATTAGCTGTCATTCACAAGAAAGGTAGCCCATTTGCGGCGCAGAACTACCGTGGCATCATGTTACTCCCAACCTTCACCAAACGTGTGCATGCTTTGCTGCGCATGCAGATCATGCACTTGTTGCACCGCCAGCGACCGCCTGGCCAGCTGGGTGGATTTGCGCACCAGCAAGTGATGTATGGGTCTCAAACCCTGCAAGCCTTCGGACGCATCATGGACGGCCAGAATATCACGTCAGGAATACTTTTCCTGGATCTTACAACTGCTTTTCACAGGCTTGTCAGAGAGTGGACATCAGGGATCAACCTTGAGGCTGACCTGGAAGAAGTACTAGCCGCCATGGATGCTGAGGGCCTACCTGTGGAGGACATGTGTGACAAACTGCACCTGCCATGTTTGCTGGAACGTTTGGGTGCACCGGCCTTCCTTGTCCAACTGATCAAAGATGTGCACACAAACACATGGATGGCTGTCGGCGCTTCACAAGCCTTGGCCACAACCAAGCGCGGCACTCGACCAGGGAGCCCGCTTGCGGATTGCATTTTCCATGTATTGATGTCGGATATCCTGCATCATTTACAGGTCTGGATCGACTCCCAGGAAGCATTCAATGATATCCTGCAGGAGTTAGACATTACTGGCAGCAGTTTTGTCGCATGGGCAGACGACCTTGCAATCCCCTGGGCAACCAGGAATGCAGATGAGATGCCAGACGCCCTCAGGAATGTGTTGAAATTTGTTTTGCAACTTTTCCATCGCTATGGATTTCAGCTGAACATGGAGAAAGGCAAGACGAGCGCTGTTGTTTCCTTTCGAGGGACAGGAGCCCCATTGCTCCGTCAGCATTTTCAACTGGGTCCACGGCCAGGGGATGAGATACCGATTGGTGACCAAACATTCTTTTTGCACTATGTGCCTTCTTACAAACATTTGGGCACAATTTTCGCTGCCAATCACAGGATGGATTTGGAAATTCGCAGCCGTATTGGTCAAGCACAGGCTGCGTTCAACCAGATCTCCAAACCCATCTTGACCAACAGGTATTTACCTGAGCGAACACGTGTGCAATTGTTTCGGGCGCTGATCGAGACTAAGCTTTTCTTTGGTCTTGGGGCCTGGATTACGCCTACACATCGACAGATGGCCAAAATCAAAGCTGTACTGCTGAGGATGCTACAAAAAGTGCTGCGGCTTTCGAAAGATGCCATTCTTTCGACGACAGCTGCTGAAGTGTTCCAACGTACACACCAGCCGGATCCAAGGGTGCGACTAGCCACTGATCGATTGCTCTTTGCGCAAAGATTGTGGGAGCATGGACCAGCAGATCTCCAACATTTGCTGCACAGAGAACAAGCGCTTTGTCAGACGTCCTGGATGGCTGGATTACAGGCTGACTTGGAATGGTTGCGCAGCCTGGAGCCTGACGCACAAACACCTGTTGACCCCAGTGATTTGACTGCTCTCTTTGACTACTGGCAGAGTGGTACACCAGAGTGGCAGAAGCGGGTTAAAGGTGCTTTCAGACGTTTCCAGAAACAAGAGCATATGATGCAGAAGATGCACAAGTTTCATGGACAGATCATGAAAACGTTGCACACTTGCGCTACATTTCAAGATTTGCTGCCAGATCAGCACGAGCAGGAGAATGATCACAGATGCTTTTGTGGTAGGTGTTTCACGACCCCGCAGGGATTAGCCACCCACAAACGCAAAGCACATCAAATCGGTGCAATTGAAAAACATCTCATTGACGGGCCAACGTGTCCATCGTGCCTGAAGTTCTTTTGGAGTAGACAGCGGCTTTATCAACACCTGTCATATATTCCAAGGCGAACGAAAGTCAATCGATGTTTCCAAGACCTGCAAAAGCGAGGCTTTCATGTCCTTGAAGAGCTGATGCCGGTGCGTCCTATGCAACCCAGGGGGCTTCATCGAACTGAAGCTTTGCAAGCTCTAGGCCCCCACATGCAACCCAAGGATAGCCGCAGCAATGAGTTGCTTTTAACATGCCAACGACTTGAAAAGATTGAGAACACCATCTTCTGCATTCAAACCCCAGAAGATGCAGAAGAGCAGAAATGTGCATATTGGCAGTGCCTTACTGCCACAACTGAGGGATGGTTTCAGAGATTTTGTGACTCTGGGTTTGATGCGGCCACGATCACACAGCTTCCTGACGCGTGGCTGGATGTGGCGGCTACAGCTGATCCCAACTACCCAGAGTGGTTGGAGAGTGTGTATATTGGCTGGGGAGAAAGATGTTTGGAAGACGTCATCGCTCGCTTTGAGGATGGCGAAGCTGAATCTCTTGTGGACACTGCCTTTGCAGACTTCATCTATGATTTCCCTAGGATGCAGGCACTCTCTGAAGCCGCCTTTCTGAGACAAAAGATTGACCGCTTAGCTAGTGAGCGAGGTACCCATTTCCCTCATCGGCAGCCGCGGTATGGCACCGCTAATGCCAAGGAAAGAATGCAGACGGCATTACATATTCCTTCACTTTTTTCGCAGCAAGAGGAGTGGATGGAGAAAATACGTGGCATCAAGTTTGACACCATCCCTGACTGTACGAGCATACCGCGGGGTGTTGAAGCACGTACCCAACTCCCAATCTTCCTTGTCGTGCATTTGTTCAGTGGAAGGAGGCGGGCCACAGACAGACATGCCAAGCTTGAAGAGTTCGCATTGGGCAAGGGTTACAGAGTGCAAGTGTTGTCGCTCGACACTGCTGTTTCCATTTTCTATGGCAATCTGCAGGCAAGCCAACACACTTGGAAGTGCCTTACCACCTTGTATAAGGCTGGCAGAGTCTCTGCGACCATTCTGGGTTCCCCGTGTGAAACCTTTTCAGCGGCGCGACACCATCAACCTGATGATGCGACCGAGAAGTGGCCCAGACCACTTCGGAGCGCATTGCGTTTCTTTGGACTGGATGGACTCACCACCAAAGAATTGAGGCAAGCAGAACAAGGAGCGGAATTTTTCCTACAGGGGATTCTCGTTGCCGCTTGGACCCTCCAGCATGGAGGTGTTTACATCAGTGAACACCCGTGGAAGCCGGAGGACCCTGCCAAAGTGAGTATATGGACTTCCCCTTGGGTGCAGATGATCCTCCAGCTCCCGAATGTGAAGCTGCATCGTGTTTGCCAATGGAGATGGGGCGCCCACGCTGTTAAGCCCACCGGAATCCTAGCTGTTAACTGCCCATCTTTCGCACAATCAGTTTATCGACGACAGCTGCCAGATGCTGTCAAACCTCACCATGTTGCAATTGGACGAGACAAGAGCACAGGAATTCTCCGCACTGCGGTGCTCAAAGAGTACCCACCAGCTTTTTCGGCGGCACTAGCTGGAGCAGTAGCTGATCGTTTCCATGTAGCCACTTGTCAGGGTGATCTGACACTTAGTCCTTTGCAAGAGCCGGAAATCGAAGCCTGGGTACAGGAGGCCCTTCAGGCCTGCGCACATATCCGTACAGAAGCGCACTGGCTGCCCGATTTCCAAGGCTGATCACTTTTGTATCCCAATTAATCTCGTTCGCAAGGCGGAACGATGCACGGCAGCAAGGTACTGACCTTTTGCGCAATGTGAAAGTGAAAGTGAAAAGAGAGGGAGTGAGTAGTTATATATATATATATAATATACATACATATACATAATAAAATATATGTGTGTGTGTCGTCATAATAAGTCGTGGGGCCAAGATTATTCTTGATATTCTTTGGCATTGCCAGCAAAAGTCTCAAATGTCGTCTGCTTAGGTGCAGTTCACGCCCCAGCCCACTCTTGCCAAAGCCGTACACTGCAGGCACAAACAATTTCTTTTACATTCTTTATATTCTTTTACTTATATACTAAATCTGGAACCATCTAGTGGCCAACCCCACTGCTGGGCACATGGAAATAGCCGGAAAGCTGGGTCTTTGGATAGCTAAATCTAGCTGTTTCAAGCACCCAGCTGCCATGAAAACTCGAAGCAGTTCGATTTCCTGTGCGGACCAGGCAGGGTTAAACAACTCTATACAGCATAGACCGGTGGCTGTCCCAGTGCCAGCGCTTGAAACTCGCCAACGAATGGGTCTGTCCGTAGATGAAAAACAGCGGCAGGAGCCATGATTTTTGACTTGTGAGGTTTTGCCCCTTCCAAAACTGATCGTTTTGATGGATGGTGGTGGGTTCTCATGGTTTTTTGGGGGACATTCCCAGATGTTGCTGTGAGCCAGCCCGGAGACTTGCACTGCAACAGCAGTCTTCAGAAACTTCGGGTCAAACCTGACGGAGCTAGCGGTCCCCCGGATAGTCAGCATCACAGTGATGAACTCCTCCTCAAATATTTACTCAAATATTTCGAAGGTAAACCATTAAACCTGCAAAACCAATCCACAAGTGATTTGCCTGGGAATTCATGGAGATTCTGGGGGCCCAGTTGCCCAGATTTCGCAAGTAGCAGGTTCACAACCTGCAGCAAGGCCTTTGAAAATGGCGTCCTTGAACTCCGGTGCCACCGCTTTGCCATCGACATAAATGGCCAACCTCAGTCGCCGACCACTTCAACACTCGAAACTGTGTAACAAAATCAGCAGGGAAACCGGAAAATCGTTGAAAAACACATGGATAGGTGGTCCATGATGGTCCATGTATGTCCATGTCATTTTCGATTGTTCAATTATCTCCAGGCCTCATGTGGATTCGCAATGTCAAAAGGCAGTCCTACAAGTCGGGTCTCAGCAGTTCTTGCCACGATCGAAACTCAGATCCCGAAAGGCCTCATGATGAGATGTAGTTTGATGATCTCATGACTGGTGGGCCCAACTCATCGCAAAAATATTCATCCCTTTGGATTGTCTGCCCACGGCTTCTCCTGGTCATATACTGTAAATCCCAACTGTTGCCGCATCACTTGTGTTACGCCGCTGGCCTACCTCATTCTCCCCCGCTTCTCAGAATCATCCCGATCTCTCAGCAAGTGGCAGCGCTTGTACCAGGGCCTTGCTCTTCACATCAGCAGCCTCGTTTCGTACAACACATGTGGATACATTTGGAGCATCTACCTCGTTGGTCGAACTCGGGAGATAGATAGTTTAACTGCTTGGGGTGGAGTATAAATGGTTATATACAGTATATAGACACATATTAGTGAGTGCGTGTGCCCTCTGGAAATCAAACATAGCAATGGAAAATCCCCTACAAATAGGTGGTTTAATGAGAAAATCAACCATAAATGTAAAATGTCCATTGCCATGTTTGATTGCTATAGTATGTGTGCATGTGTATATATATATATGTATTGTTATATGATATATGTATATATATATATGTACATTGTTATATAGGTATATATATATATATTGTTATGTTTATATATATATAAATATTGTTAAATATATATATTTATTTATTTATTTATTGTTAAATATTTATTGCTAAATATTTATTGTTATATATATATATTGTTATATATATAACAATATATATATATTTATTTATTTATTGTTATTTATATATATATATTTATACATGTATATATATATCGTTATATGTATATACATACGTACATGTGTGTGTATGTATGTAATGTAATGTAATGTGATGTAATGTAATGCAAATGTAAATGTAATGTAATGTAATGTATGTAATGTGTGTAATGTGTGTAATGCGTGTAATGTGTGTAAAATGTAATGTATGTATGTATGTATGTATGTATCTATCTATCTATCTATCTATGTATGTATGTATGTAATGTATGTAATGTATGTAATGTATGTAATGTATGTAATGTGTGTAATGTATGTAATGTGTGTAATGTATGTAATGTGTGTAATGTATGTAATGTATGTAATGTATGTAATGTATGTAATGTATGTAATGTATGTAATGTATGTAATGTATGTAATGTATGTAATGTATGTAATGTATGTAATGTATGTAATGTATGTAATGTATGTAATGTATGTAATGTATGTAATGTATGTAATGTAATGTATGTAATGTATGTAATGTATGTAATGTATGTAATGTATGTAATGTATGTAATGTATGTAATGTATGTAATGTATGTAATGTAATGTATGTATGTATGTAATGTATGTAATGTATGTAATGTATGTAATGTATGTAATGTATGTAATGTATGTAATGTGTAATGTATGTGTATGTAATGTATGTAATGTATGTAATGTATGTAATGTATGTAATGTATGTAATGTATGTAATGTATGTAATGTATGTAATGTATGTAATGTATGTAATGTATGTAATGTATGTAATGTATGTAATGTATGTAATGTATGTAATGTATGTATGTATGTGTAATGTATGTAATGTATGTAATGTATGTAATGTATGTAATGTATGTAATGTATGTAATGTATGTAATGTATGTAATGTATGTAATGTATGTAATGTATGTAATGTATGTAATGTATGTAATGTATGTAATGTATGTAATGTATGTAATGTATGTAATGTATGTAATGTATGTAATGTATGTAATGTATGTAATGTAATGTATTTAATGTAATGTAATGTATGTAATGTATGTAATGTATGTAATGTATGTAATGTATGTAATGTATGTAATGTATGTAATGTATGTAATGTATGTAATGTATGTAATGTATGTAATGTATGTAATGTATGTAATGTATGTAATGTATGTAATGTATGTAATGTATGTAATGTATGTAATGTATATGTATGTAATGTATGTAATGTATAATGTATATGTAATGTACGTAATGTATGTAATGTATGTAATGTATGTAATGTATGTAATGTATGTAATGTATGTAATGTATGTAATGTATGTAATGTATGTAATGTATGTAATGTATGTAATGTATGTATGTAATGTATGTAATGTATGTAATGTATGTAATGTATGTAATGTATGTAATGTATGTAATGTATGTAATGTATGTAATGTATGTAAGGTATGTGTATGTAATGTATGTAATGTATGTAATGTATGTAATGTATGTAATGTATGTAATGTATGTAATGTATGTAATGTATGTAATGTATGTAATGTATGTAATGTATGTAATGTATGTAATGTATGTAATGTATGTAATGTATGTAATGTATGTAATGTATGTAATGTATGTAATGTATGTAATGTATGTAATGTATGTAATGTATGTATGTATGTATGTATTGTATGTAAATGTAAATGTAATGTATGTAATGTATGTAATGTATGTAATGTATGTAATGTATGTAATGTATGTAATGTATGTAATGTATGTAATGTATGTAATGTATGTAATGTATGTAATGTATGTAATGTATGTAATGTATGTAATGTATGTAATTTATGTAATGTATGTAATGTATGTAATTTATGTAATGTATGCATGCATGTATGTATGGTATGGTATGGTATGGTACGGTATGGTATTGCATGGTATGGTATGGTATGGTATTGTAATGTATGCATGTATGTGTGTAACGTAGGTACGTACGTACGTACGTACGTACGGTACGGTACGGTACGGTACGGTACGGTACGGTACGGTATGGTACGGATGTATGTATGTATGTACGTATCTATGTATCTATGTATCTATGTATCTATGTATCTATGTATGTATGTATGTATGCATGCATGTATGTGTATGTGTGTATGTGTGTATGTGTGTATGTGTGTATGTATGTATGTACGTACGTACGTACGTATGTATGTACGTACGTACGTAGGTAGGTAGGTATGTATGTTTGTATGTTTGTATGTATGGGTGGATGGGTGGATGGATGCATGCATGCCTTCATGCATGCATGGATGGATGTATATGTATATGTATATGTATATGTATATGTATATGTATATGTATATGTATATGTCATATCATATGATATCTGTGCGCATGTGTTCTTATAGTCATAGTCACTAGCAAGTCTGGTCATTCTGCAGGCCGGGGCACATATTTGCCCATCTGCAGGTGGATGTTTCCCTGCCCATCGGTTGAATCCCATCACCCAGCTGATTTCTTGGAAAAGCTGCTTTTGACCATGACCAGCTGATGCTTATGACCCCCAGTTCTTTCCTTGAAGTCAAGGCTGTCATCCATCCCCAGCCTGCTGCAAAGTAAAGAGAAGTTGCGTGCCACGTTTCAAGGCTGGTCCATCTGTCAAGGCTGTAGCAAAGCTTTCGAGCACCTGCAGCTGGGGACAGCCTGGCCATGGGAAATCCCTATGTTCAATAAGAAAAGATCAGAAAATCAAGAGGTTATCCATCAGGTGAAAGCAAAGCCGACACGTCGACCTGAAGAATCCCGGAGAATTCACAGCTGAAAACCCCTCAAATTTGCCACTTCCAAATTTCAGGGAGCATTCCCTGCTCCAGAATGGCTCGTGTGGCTGATCAAACCTGTCCGTGATTTGAACATCAAAATACTTGGTGGTTGTGGATTCTCATCCCCCTACATATGTCTCTCGCTGCAAAAACAATTGCCACATTTCAGAAACCTGCGCAAATTTTCAAGCATGACCCCGCCTCACGCCGTTCCAAATGTTTCCATGGAAAATCTTAGGTAGGTGCAGATTCTCTTTCAGTTGGTCAGCATATACATCCCCATTTATAGCAAACATTGAACGATTGAAGTCCCGCTGGCCGCTGGCCAGTTAACAAAACATCCAAGTTATGTTTGATGGTGATATCACTCACATCACACATCTCCATGTTTCCCCCACCGGTGGTTTCACCCCATTTAACATCGAACCTAGAGCGGTTCATGGCTCGAAACCCCCGATTTGACCCATGTTGAGCTCGGGGATTTCCCAGCCCGTCATGTTTGATTACCGAAAGGTAAACCGCTAAGCCCGATATTATAATACCCTTGGGTCTATACCTTTTGTATATCCGGATATATATATATATATATGTGTGTATATATATATGTGTGTGTGTGATATGGTATCATCCCCATTAAACCCCATGAAATTCCCATCAAATCTCGGAGGGTGTCCCACCCTGTTCAGGCTCCACCTCCTCGGCTTCTGCACTCTTCAAGCGCTCCAGCAGCCGTGGTTTCAAGGACTCGCGGAGGCCCTCGGACAACTTGTGCTTCGTCCTCGTAGCAAAAATTGGTGGACTCAAAAGTCAGGTCCTCCAGGTTTGACCAAAGGTTGGGCATTTTCCAGGCTTGATCAAGAATGAAGGTTTGAACAAAAAAGAATGCAAAATCACATTTGGAGGTCTGACCCAACAACAACGGCCAAATGAAATAATCGCCCAAGATGACCGCTGGGGTATGGCAAAATGAGGGCAACACCTAGTGTAACTAGTTGAAGTTTGCAATCTGAACATAGGTAGTGCGAAAAAATCTGGTTGAAAAAATAGGACAGGTATTCATGAAAATCAAAACAAACGTGGTTGAAATGCTGAAATGCCAGGGCAAGACATTGGTTCATGGTGTTTCCAAGGATTATATAAGGCGCGGAAAAACGCAGAGTTGCCGGGGACCAGGTTCTGCCAAGCAACACCAGGGATGATGTGACCACCTCAGCTGGAAACCACTCAGCCCCCAACTTGAAGCACAACTATCCTGAAATGGGGATTTACATGGCTGATATTATTCCCCAGATAGCTGGCAAGCTATAGGGGTTCTTACTTCTCAAAGGTGGGGTCTTCGGTGGCGAACTTTTGGCCAAGGTGCTGTGCAGGGTGCTGTGCAGGGTGCTG
>CAMXCT020001916.1:109088-124457 GCA_947184155.2 Cladocopium goreaui | reverse complement strand
TTTATTTATTGTTATTATTATTATTAGTGTTTAGTGGACAATTCAATTTGTTCTGTCAGGGTCTCCACATGGTAAGATATGTTCAATCGAAAGGCCAGTCTTGGAGACACATATCCTTTTGAATTCACTGGAGGCAGCTTGGCAACTGAGCAGTTGGGATCGATTGACAGAAGCACTTCAGGCTATGTTTGCCCCCTGCTGTTGCAGTGCAGCTTTGTCAGAGAAAGAAACGACATGCAAAGACTCAATGGCTTGTGAAGAGCTCCAGCGAGAATCCTAGTGAACTTTCAGGCCCAGGATCAGATTGACACGAAGGACTTTCAGGCCACAGATTCGAAAGACAGGGGTCCAAACTGCTTAAGCACGCTTAAGCTCAAAGTTCAGGAATGTTCAGGATGTAATTGGTGCAATATATTGTAATATGATGTAATGGAATTCTCTTGCGTCTTCCGTCAAGCTTCTGCCTCCATGAAGACGCTCCTTCTCTGATCCGAGCCAAGATTTGGGTGCTCAGTTCCATCCAGTCTAAGCTGGCTTGGGGAAGTTTGGGATAAATGTGGCAAATCTATTTCTGTTTAATCTTCCTGCCACATTAGTTCGAGAGGCGTGCTCCCTTCATCTTATTTGACAAGTTAGAACCCACTCAAATAAGTTCGTTGCGCTTGTACGATATGCTAGAGTTTTCGAAGTCAAGCAAGCTGGTCTTCACGGACATCACAGGTTCGCATTGTCTTTGGTTTGCTTCTGCTTTGCTTATTTGCTTGGTGAGGTTCAGTTGGGTGACATCTTGCTGCAACTTCACGAGCGCAATGAAGTGAAACTCCAACAACGTCTCCAAGAAACAACTGTCGAGGTGGGGCGTCTCCTTCACGTTTCATCAGCTTTAAATTTTAATAAATGACATTCGAAAAAGAGTCTTGCGAACTTCTGGTTTTGTAGTTTTGTTGATGTTGATGTTGATGTTGGTGTTGGTGTTGTTGTTGTTGTTGTTGTTGTTGGTTGTGATTGTTGGTTGTGATTGTTGGTTGTGATTGTTGGTTGTGATTGTTGGTTGTGATTGTTGGTTGTGATTGTTGGTTGTGATTGTTGGTTGTGATTGTTGGTTGTGATTGTTGGTTGTGATTGTTGGTTGTGATTGTTGGTTGTTGGTTGTGATTGTTGGTTGTGATTGTTGGTTGTGATTGTTGGTTGTTGGTTGTGGTAGTTGTTGGTTGTGGTAGTTGTTGGTTGTGGTAGTTGTTGGTTGTGGTAGTTGTTGGTTGTGGTAGTTGTTGGTTGTGGTAGTTGTTGGTTGTGGTAGTTGTTGGTTGTGGTAGTTGTTGGTTGTGGTGGTTGTGGTGGTTGTGGTGGTTGTGGTAGTTGTGGTAGTTGTGGTAGTTGTTGGTAGTTGGTTGGTAGTTGGTTGTTGGTTGTTGGTTGTGGTTGTGGTTGTGGTTGTTGTTGTTGTTGTTGTTGTTGCTGTTGTTGTCGTTGTCGTTGTCGTTGTCGTTGTCGTTGTCGTTGTTGTTGTTGTTGTTCAATGCTTAGACCCTCGGACGATTTGGAACACTGTCAGGTCGCCCATGCTGCCTCACTAGCAGCACAAGATTCGTACACGAGGGCCTACCAGCACCTCCTGCGCACACTCCCTCAGAGTTCAACAAAATAAGCAGCTAGAGGATGTATGGAATACAAAATTCTTTGCTTGTATCCTCAGAGCGGCTCATACAGATTCTCTTGGACAAGTGCTTTTAACAAGAAGAATGCGCCTGAAATTTTCCGAACCAAAAGAGTGCGAGGCCTTCATTTGCTCTCTGATTTGCATTGGTTGACACAGAAGCAACAGGACCTGTGATGACCTGTGTGCATTCAGTGTGCATCACTCGAGCAGTGTTTTGTTGTGGAAGGAGGGACAGCCGTGCCAAAGCACATCGAAGATAGTCAGTCCATGGTACTGCTGTAATGAAACAGGTCGCAAGATGTCAAGACAGGAGCTTCAAAGAAATATGTTATATGCAGTTTCAAATCCAGTTCAGCACCTGTGAGGAGCCTGGCATTGCTCAAAACCTCCTCACACGATGTGTGCGGGTCCAAGAAACAGCAGAACAGATATGATGTTTGAAGCAGTGAGGCATATGAAAGACTGTGACTTTGCATCATTCTTTGGGCGTCAGAAAACATCGACGATAGTGGCTGAATAAATGTTGAATACGTCTTCAGTACTGGCGGTTAGATCCAAGCGTACAGCCATTCTCGCTGGATAAACTGGGCTTGGGGTGCTTTCAAGAAATTCCAAGGTGAATTCACCCGACAAGACATGACAAGACAATTCTGAGATGGCTTTCTTTTAGTTAAGACACGCAACAGATGCACATGGATACGCACATGCTTTTCGTTTCTGGGATCTGGGATACTTGGGAAGAATTTTGCATGCCGCAAAGTCAGAAGGAGAATTGGTATTGCTCAGGCATTTGTGCAATCCAAGGTGCTACTTACCCTCAAATTGACATTGGGTATAACCCAGATAGAATGCCTTCAATAGAAGTTGCGTGGCGAGACTATCCCACGAAAGCATATGACAGATTTTGAAAGCAAGGAAGGTCTGAGATTGAACGGAGCCAAGGACATGTCCAGGCCGTCTTTTGGTGCAAGACAAGCATTGCTTGGGCCACTAAAAGTGGCACTACAGGCCAGCGACAGTTTGGATAATGTCACAATATGTCACAATTGTGTAGACACCAGCAAAACTTCTTGCACTTGTGCGTGTCTATACTATACGGAACAGCAAGCACTTGTAGAGACTGCTAAGCATTGATCACAAAGCACCAGCATGGAGAACCGGCATGTAGATTCCATGTCTTTCCAATGCAAAACAGGTGTTGTTCTGACACAGGACATGAATCTCCGAGACGAAGCAAAGGCAGTCGAATTGGCATTTTCTCGGCTTTGACTCTTGGAGAAAGATGTATACTGAGTCCGTTTGATTTCGTAGTTCCACAACGTTCGACAGAGTTAGATGCTTTTGCCAGGAACAGAATTGTGAGCTGTGACAGTAGGCTGTTTGGGATTGCTATCTTATCTTCCAAGTAATTGGTTTAGATCGATTTAACGTGTGCAATTTTGACGAAAGGTAACGACATGGCCCATCCCTGACCACCGTAGCGCAGCAACAACCTGTTTGTAGAACTGTGCAACTTCAACAAATATTCCCATCCCACCTTCCCCATCCTTCCCTTACCAGATATCAAGTGCGCATGGCCACCTTGGCCACCTCTTGTAGCCCAGTGCAGTGCCAAAATTGACAGGATTAGCACTGATTAGTACTGATTACAGGCTTGTGCGAAGGCGTAGAATGTGTTTGGGTCATTTGGGGTCAATCTGGGATTATTGTGTCAGCTGATGTCAGATGGTCGGCTGTGCACTGTGAGATGGTAGAATACCCGCCTGAGAACACGAAGAAAATCAGCAAAGCTGATTCGCATAATCACGAAGATATTGAAATCCGACCTTGATCTTGAGGTCGGAAACATGGCGAGCCCGTTGCAATGGAACATCCAGACACCAGTTCCAAGCTTGGGTCTGGTGAGAGCACATGGAGCTCTGTTTTTTCTGTTTTTGCCTTGATTTTCATGTTTCCAACATGTTCTATCAAATATGTGAGGTGCACTGTCTCGTTGCAAGTCATCGGTGTTCATGAGGGTTCAACTTTTTGCACTGACGTTGTTGCGGCTCATGTTGCGTTCATCGCGGGGCTGCAGAACACCTGAGATCCCTGGGATCCGCCGTGCTTTATCATTTTGATTCATTTTGTCATGATTCTCTGCGGGCTTTAAGGCTTTCAAGGCACCTCAAATGAACTCCGCGCGTCTGCGCAGCTCGAATGGGGTAAGCCGGACTCTCAGTGACTCAGTGGGAACTTCAAGGCAACAGCGATTGCATAGACTGCATAGACCTAGCGTGGAATGTCGTAGAAATTGAAATTCCACAGAAGATGTCCCACTTCATTGCTAGGCACAGTGTCATTTCATGTCATGTCTATTTGTACGCGGTGCTTGTGCATTTGGTCTCCCAGCAACGTGAAATTATGCAATATTCAGCAGTTCTGCCGTGCTTAGTGCAAGGGGATTCAGAGAGGAAGGTAAGGCCTCCATTGAATTCTTTGCAAATGCCTCCATTGTACTTGATCTTTGCATATCTTTGCATGTCTTTGCAATCTTGCTGTGCAATGCATCCAGGATCCTGTACGCGAGTGGTGCCAAGCACGATGCTCTGCGACACATGTAGCTTGGCACAACCTTGGTTCACTCGCACTGGTGTGCCAGATCAGCAGGGCCGTCATTGGATCCTGTGCTGTGCAGACGTGATCCAAGAAGTTCTCATGTGTTCTCATTTACATTTATATACAGTATTTATATATAATTATATATATATATATTAAATTGTAATAATATATATATATATACATATCTGCTTAGAAACTCTTAGAAAACAAATTGACAATTATTGAATGATTCAGTGAGGCTAAGAAATGAAATGGGTCTAACCTCTCATGAAAGACAATTTCGGGATAGCCAGCTGTACTTCCAAGAGAGTTGAGCCGAGCATTGCAACCGTTTCTAAATTAATTTGTTTATCTTGTCTTGGGGCTAGCTGCTCACACTCGAAGCGAGTTGAGACGTCAGCTGTGTCAGCTGAGTTTTCTTCTTGGTGCGATTTCAAAGGAGTTTCATGGATTTGAACGGATTTCGTGCGTCAGAATTATATAGACAGAAATTGACACTGCATCACTTTGCATATCTTCATGTATGGCCCGTATGGCTAATCTGGACTTTCAATGCTAGCCGCTGCAGCCGCTGCTTGGCATATCTTTACATTCTTCGCATTTTCCAAGATGTTCCAAGATGTTCCAAGATGTTCCAAGATGTTCCAAGATGTTCCAAGATGTTCCAAGATGTTCCAAGGCTGCAGCTCTCCAGCTCTTGTCCTCGCGCGCAGCTCTTGGGTGCACGTTGGGCTGCCGATGCTTCGCTGCTGCTTCCTCGTGTTGCAGAAGCCGAATTTCAACAGGCAGCTGCGGCAGCTTCCAGAACGGCTTAGAACGGCTTGTCCTTGAGATTCGCTCCAACCGCCCAACATAATCAACATACACTATTATACGTTCTTTGATGTTCTTGGTATCTTATTGGCTTTGATTTCATGGCTCTTCTAAGTTTCAATTGATAGAGCTTACTGGCTTTGGCTCTGAACCCCCTAAGAGAGAGGCTGCGTTTATGGGCAGCTGATGGCGGGGGGACATGGCTGTATCACCTTGATAAACGGACTGCTGGCTCACGTACTTTGCAGTACCTGCACTACAGCACTTTCTTCATCATTGCAGGATATTGCAGGCAGTTAGATCAGCTGGGGATGTTTGTTTGTGGAGTTCAGTAATTTAGGTGCCACAGGTTGGAGCGCCAGCCAGCTGATTTTAAAATTGCAATGTCACGCCAAGACCTCATCATGGACAGGCCTCTACTCAAGGTTTCAAGTTCCTAAGACCTTTGAGTTCTTTGCTTGGCTTAAGTTCGGAGATGCACATGCATTGAACAGATCTTGAACTTACTCGTATCCAGAAATGTGATGAAACGTGCGGATTTTGCGTTTTTGGAGATAGTTGGGATGGTCTTGGCATTTGCTGTAATCTTGCTCATTGTTGGCTTGTCACTGCATTTCACAGATGCCGGTGGATATGGAAAAAGCATAATTCTTTTCACGGCTTTCTGGATAAGTTTCTTTCACCTTGTTTGCCGTTTTTGGTCCATGGGCAGGCAAAGGAGAGGCTGAACAATGAGGCCAATTTTTGAAGCTGCGTTGACAGCTTTGCTTGCGAAACGTTTCCGAAGTTTTCCATGTAGCTTCACCACCTTGACAGAGTTGTACCATGCTGCGCCGGTTCCTCACAATTTCGCATCACAAATCCTCAGGGCCATTCTGTTTGCCGCGAGGCTGCTTTCTTCCACCATGCATCTTATTTGGACTACCTCCTCAAGAGTCAGATTAGCGAAGCTGCTCGAAGTCTCTCAGCAGAAGTTCATGGTGCGCATAGTATACATGGTCTGTGTGTGTGTGCGTGTGTGTGTGTGTGCGTGTGCCTAGTGTAATGGTGATACCGGTCAACTTGAAAAATCCGAGACCGGCAAATGTGTTGTGTACACAATGCAAATCCGGGAAAGAATTGCTTGGATGCAATTTGATCCCGTGCCTTGCAAGGCATGTCACAATCTGCTCCAGCCGTCAAAAAGCTTCGGACAGCAGCGCCCTATCCTCAGTTCGCCCTCAAGTCATTCCTTGTTGCTCAGTCATCGAATGCGATCATTCAGGAAGCAATAAACAGGCTTCTTGCGGCACAAAGGCTTTGAATCTTCCCATATCTTCCCATATCTTCCCAAAACTCGAACCTCATCTTTGACAGATCAGACGACTGAAAAATGCACCAAGGCATGCCCCTTTTGACAGAAAGAATTTGGTGACGTTCACCTTCCGCGGCTATTTACAAGCCTTGCAGAGGGGTACCAAGCGATTCTTGACTGGTCATGACTGGTCTGGATTGTGCACTATGTGCACTTGTGCACTGCGCTGGGATGGCAATGATAGAAAGAGGCACTCAACATGCAGTTTGAACGTGTTTCTTCCCATGTTTGTTCCGCCGTGCCGTTTTGTGTTTGCTCGTAAAGTGGCATGATGTCTCTGCGTATTTCTTAGGACTTCACTTCATTTTGAATCGTCTCTTGCAGCTGGCATGGGAATGCTGTGAGGCTGGCAAGAGGATTCAGTTGTTGCGAACCTGTGATATGTCCCATATTAATGGAATCTTTTTGACAGCAGTTCCGAGCTTGTCCTTGGGCTGAGGTTGCATATTTATAATATTAGTTTTCATCATTTTTCATCATGACTTCTGTTCCTTGGCAGGTGGACGTTCAAAAGCAAGATATGGTTGCAGAGTTTCAGCAAGAGGCTATGGCAGCCCGAGCATGGCAGAAATGAGTTTCTTAAATCAGTTGCTTTCTTTCATTGATTGACTCGCTGCTCATGATATTTGGAGAAGCTGATGGTCAGAGGGTCGTGGTGAGTCATGCCATCGGAAAGGCCGCGAAAATACCACCTTGGATGTGGTACTCTGTACTCTCTCAGCTGATCAGTCGTGCTCTTCATCCTGACTTGAAGTGGCTTAGCAAGCCTGCTAATTACAAAGCAATCTTTGCGATTGCTGCATTTGTTTGTTCATTGATGGGTTTGCATAGGGAAAGCCAACCGTGGAAGTAGTGCAACTTCTCCCAAAGCGCACCGAGTACCACTTCAGTTAAAAGAGCCGGTCAACTGTTGCTTTCATCCAGAGTATCACTTTGAGTCATGTCAAGGTCTGCAAACAGGCAGGTTGTTCAGGAGCAGATGCAAACCTCATTTTGGGGCGGCTTCAACTCCGCATGTTTTTGGTGCTTTTCATGTCACAAGGGGATTAGATTCGGGCAAACAGGAGATTCCTCGGATCCACCCAATTGTTTGCCCTGTGTTGGTGGGATTGTCACTTCTACACGGGGAGAATAATGAAGTTGAAACATGTTGAAACCCTATCACCTCAAGAAGGATGCGAAGGGAAAGTCGGGCGGCCTCTAAGGAAGACATTCACTGATGCTTTGCTTGCATGGCTTACATCTTTTTGGAGTGTTTGTTTTTGGTGGCGTGCCAGACAAGACTTTAGCAAGACCCACTTAAAGTGAGCAAGTTCTGGAGGCAGCTGCTTCATTCCTGGGCTTAGGAATTTCAATGACCAGACAAGAAGAATTGTGGACGGACGATTTGACCCGGAAATCTGATCAATTTGACCCGAAATTAAGCAATTGATCAAGAAAGGGACGGAAAGTGGCCAAAGGCCATCCAAAAGCTGAGGACATCATCAAGAATGTGACCAAAGAATATCCTCAGCAAGCAGCCTGGCACCTGGTGCAGCTCCTGAATTCCACAAATCCGGACGGGCTTTCACTGGCACCAGACCGGATGAATTTCAGAGACTTTTCGGAACGTACTGCGATCATTTGACGTACCAGATACATACGAAGTGCAGACAAAGATATTCAACATGACTTTTGAAAAGGATCAATTGATCAATCTTGGAAAGCAAAAATCATGTTTTGGCATGTTTCGGCCATCTAATGAATGAAATCTCAACTTATGCCTGACCTGCTTTCGCTTGGCGCACTTGCTCTTTACAAGTGAAGATATGTCAAGATTGCAGGATGATCGGAGTCATAGAGAGCTGGGCCAAGATATTGTGAGCGACGTTGGGAGGCTCCATGGAGTGCGTGGAGTAAGCGCCAGTGGTGTGTCCAGATTCACTTTCAGGGAATGTGTTGATCTACAAGGATCTACATCCAATGAGATCTCATGATCATAATGTGCTGATTTGCTATTTTATGATGAGTTGACTCAATGATATGTCAAATCAACAAATATTTTATACTGTGCAGTATGTAATTGTATGTATTATACATTTGAAAGTATGTGATGAAATGAGCTTCCCTTGATGTTGTTTTTTCTGGCGGTAATTTCAGCTTTGCCAAGTCTCAGCACGCTATGAACGATGTTGAACATCGAGACCTCGGTGATGAGATTGGAGTATCACCATCGCATCCAATCTGCATCGGAGTATCCGGAGTATCGCATGTCCGGAAGTTGGACCTGCAGGCAGAAACATGACCTTCACATCTTGCTCACGACAAGACGGAAGATTGCAGAGGACGCGCAGTAGGACATGCAGAGCATTGCTTTCTAGAACTTGCCTGGATTTGCTTGGATTTCCATGCTTGAACGCAACCATTGGATGACGCCGCACTGCTCTTGAAATTTAAAATGCACGAAACCGACAGTACTACTTCAGACGCCAAACCACAAAGATCAAATGTTCCCTCTTCTAGATCCGACAAAACTGATCTCCCCATGTCAGTCCAGTCCACCCTTCTTCGAAGCCATATTAAGCTACGTAGTTCTATTGAATCGGGACAGCCAGCCTCCCACAAGCATGCGAATGATTCCTTCCGGTAGTTGGGCGAAAGCGCATCCAGACCATGAATTGATTTTGGACTTTGGAAGAGTTTATTCAAGCCAGTGAGCCAGCAGCACATAAGAGCTCTGACAGACTGAGATCCTCTTCAAGAGCGCAGACATAAGGGCCAATATCCCTTCAACAGAAAGCAGAAAAGCTCCATCAAAATGTGCGACGGGCCGTTGCTTCAAGTCATGAAAAGCGCCGTGCACCTTTGCGTCATGGTGTTCATGAAATGTGGCTGCACAGGACTTTGGAAAGCTGGCAAGCACGACGGGCGAATCCATCTCCATACACTTTGCAAGGGACTTCCCTCGCCTCGTTGGCAATGGAACACAGCCCGCAACTTACACAACCGGCATCAACCGGCAAAGACTTCAGAGTTGCAGTGCAAAGCAAAATGTCACAAAGACATGCAGAAACACAGGAAAACAGAGAGAGAGAGAGAGAGATGGATCGAGCGAGAGAGAATAACACTGAACCACCATGTCTGAAAGTGAGAATTTCTTAGAACTAGAGTTGCCCACCTTATGCAGGGCGGTGGGTTGTCCAAAATGCTTACACATGGAGAAGAGAAGGAAGTGGAGAGTCCTGTCTTATCATCTATTTGCCGAATGATTTGCCCTGCGACTTGTGCGCAACAGGGCAGAAAAATGGCAAGTTTTGGTGCCGCTGCAGAGCCAGATGACAGCCACGATTCCAAGGAACTTCTCGCAGTGGAATGGGTGATGAATATAAAATAAAATAATATATGATATAATATAATAATATATAATATAATATAATTTAATATAATATAATATAATATAATAATATATAATATAATATAATTTAATATAATATAATATAATAATATATAATATAATATAATTTAATTTAATATAATATAATATAATATAATATATAATATAATATAATATAATATATAATATAATATATAATATAATATAATATAACATAATATAATATAATATATAATTTAATATAATTTAATATAATATAATATAATATATAATATAATATAATATATAATATAATATACAGTCAGTGCCAGAATTATAGAACGGAGCCAGGAGGACAAAAGTACGGTAAAATACCGTACCTTTGTCCTCCTCCGGGTTCCGATTCGGAGCGGAGTCGGGAAATTTAATTATAGAACGGGGAGGAGGACAAAGGTACGGTATTTTTCCGTACTTTTGTCCTCCTGGCTCCGTTCTATAATTTCTGGCACTGACATGATATTTACTGCATATTTGTACATATACAATCTATAAAATGAAGATTTAATGAGGATTTAATGAGGATTTGATGAGGTGAAGATAAAATGCAGATGAAATGAAGATTTGATGAGGAAACGAGGATAAAATGAGGATAAAATGAGGATTTAATGGGGATTTGATGAGGAAATGAGGATAAAATGAAGATTTAATGAGGATTTAATGAGGATTTGATAAGGAAATGAAGATAAAATGATGATAAAATGAGGATTTGATGAGATAACGAGGATAAAATGAGAATGCTGTAACATGAGGATAATGGGAAATGTGGGAAAAATGGGGGAAAACAGAATTATAGAACAATAGCGCTCCGACAAGAATTATAGAACGACGAGAAAAGCTAGGAGAAAATTCAGATACGTTTTTTTTCTACCTTCCGAGGAAAACAGAATTATAGAACAACAGGGTACGGTAAATAACCGTACCTTCGTACTCCTCAACTTCCGTTCTATAATTTTGTTTTCCCCCATTTTTCCCACATTTACCAGGTGATTTTCTTAGATTTCATGGTGATTTTATAAGATTTCATGGTAATTTTATGGGATTTCATGGTAATTTTATGGGATTTCACGGTGATTTTCTTAGATTTCATGGTGATTTTATAGGATTTCTGGGACCCCGGAAGAGGTTCTATAATTCTATAATTGATTTTTCCGTTCTATAATTAATTTTTCCGTTCGACGGAAAAATTAATTATAGAACGGGGCCCGGGGAAAATTAGTTATAGAACGAAAATGGGAAATGTGAGAAAAATGGGGGAAAACAGAATTATAGAACAACAGCGCTCCGACAAGAATTATAGAACGACGAAAAAAATTAGGAGGAAGATCAGATACATTTTTTTTTCATACCTTCCGAGGAAAACAGAATTATAGAACAACAGGGTACGGTAAATAACCGTACCTTCGTCCTCCTCAACTTCCGTTCTATAATTCCGGCACTGACCATAATATAATATAATATAATATAATATATAATTTAATTTAATATAATATAATATAATACAATATATATAATGGAATAGAATGGAATGGAATAGAATAGCATATGATTTAATATTATACCGTAAGACAATACAAGATAATTTATCATATAATATACAGTAAAATAATAGAATAGACATAGAAACAAAATAAAATGTCATGTAATGTCATATTATAACATCATATAACATGATACACTAGAAGTATCTAGAAGTGTTGATCATATATTATAAGATATTTTAAGATTCTACAATATACTATACTGTCATATAACATAATATAATAGAATATAATGTAATATATCACTTCATATGATATTTTGTATAATTTTATGTAATATAAATTGATATTAGTTTATACAAAAAATAGTATAATGTATTATAAACTTCAATATTCTATATTCTCTGGTAATATGTATATCATATATATATATACGCATTATTGTTATATGATATATTAGAATATTGTTTAATGTAGTTTAATTTAATCTTCACTTATTTGATCATATCAGACACTACAATGTACAATAGTGTAATACGGTATAACATAATATACTATAATATATTATAATACAATGTACTAGTAATATATTTTGATATGATATAGTATAACAAGTGTTATTAACATGTGTATATATATATATATGTATGTATGCATATATAGGTATGTGTATATATATACAAATATATATATATACAAATATATATATATACAAATATATATATATATACAAAGATATATAAACAAAGATATATATACAAAGATATATATACAAAGATATATATATATACAAAGATATATATACAAAGATATATATACAAAGATATATTTACAAAGATATACATACAAAGATATACATACAAAGATATACATACAAAGATATACATACAAAGATATACATACATACATACATACATACATACAGACATACATACATACATTAATTATATATATATACATATACATTTGTATATGTATATATAATTATATATATATATACACATCTGTATAATATGTTTATTTATACCTATATATATATACATATTATATGTATTTAACATATTTGGATCATGGGCCGATTACCCATCGTATCATCAGCGAAATATCAGTAGCACCTAGAGTCACCATTCTGCTTCAGTCCGTTGAAAGGAGACCAAAGGGTGCAATTGCTAAAAGGAAAGAAACATATCTGACCGTTTATCTTTCGAAAGGCAGCTTGCAACGTTTCGAATCTCAAACAGATGATTTCTCCAATGTCTCACAAGGGGATGTGTGACTCTTGATTCAATGATGGTTTTGTATCGTTTGGGAAAAATACAGATCACAAGGTGCCAAAAAAAGTTTGATTTGCCTTGGCGAAGCAGGCTTGATGGCTCTGCGCTACGGGATGCAAACGGCAACCATTTCTTCCCAGATGTAATTTTGTCCACTAGGCTGGATTGCTGGTTGCTGGATCATGATTGCTGGATAGGTATTTTTTTGTTCAAATCGCGCGCTTCTAAGTAACTGCGTAAACTGCTGCAAGCCATGCATTTGCCGGACAGGTGTTTGGAGCAGGTGGAGGTTTTCAGATCAAAGGCCTGATTGCTCAAAAGTTTACTACTCGGGCATTGGAGCTGGCCAGAAATGTTGAAGGGTTTGTTTTGGGATTGCCGTCGAGACAAGCGAGGATTGAGTGAAATGTATTTCAATGTTATTGTTTTGTGATGTTTTGTGTTCCCGCCGACTTCATTTCAGAAGAGGCTCTTTCTTGTCTCCAGAAAGTTTGTGTATTGCTAGCGCTACAGGAAAAACCCAAGAAAGTCATCTTCTTGGGCTCCGATGGTCGGCAATATCCTTTCCTTTGCAAAGCAGAGAAGCGGGGAGATTTGCGCAAGGACATATTGGACACCTGGTCCAAATTCATCAACTTTCATCCCCCCTCCCAGGAGGTACTAGCAGTGCTGATGGAAGCTTGTGGCCAGTGGGTAGTTGGTTAACCGATTCTCTCAGTGCCATTGCTGTGAACTTTGGCAGGATTCACGCTTGATGGAGTTTGCGGCAATGGTCAATCAACTCTTGGCAAAGAGCCCTGATACTGACCTGCAGGTAAAAGAGCGCTGTTCTCGCCAGCTAGTCTTGTGTCGCCAGCTAGTCTTGTGCCCTTGTGTTGATTATGCCTTCGCTCGAGACTGGACATTGAATTCTAAGGATGCAAATCGCAGGAACTTGGCTGTTCGAACATTCCATGTGCTGGCCTCACTCGCAACAAATCAGTATTCTCATTTCTGGTTGAAAGGCATACCCGTGAACAGACATTGTATGATAGTGTCAGACAGCTACGCCGATTCAGGCGGCGCTATTCACTCAAGGTTTGTTTCACTATTGCTCTGTTTTTCCCACAAAGAAGACGAAGTGCATAAAATCTCAGCGTATCTCAGTATCACAAGAATGGCTTTCTTTTTCAGTGAAAAGCTTCTAGGTCGTCATCATTTCGGAGAAGTGTGGCCTACTGGAATGGGTGCCAAACACCAAAGGCCTACGTCATGCCCTTATTTGTTGCCTAAGTCCAGAGCTTCGAGCGGCCAAAAAAACAAAGGAGAACACATAGAGACATATAGAGACAACATGAGACAACAATGACAGCAGAAATGGCAATGGTGAAGTTGCAGACAGAGAGAGAGAGAGGGGGGGAAGAGACATAGAGACTGAAAGAAACTGGAGTTGTTTGCATTTGTCAGCTCTCAAATGGGGCTTTGTCATGCTTTAGATATCATGTATCCCATTTTTCCCGAGAGCGTCTGAGCGCAGGGTTCTTCCAATAGTGGGGGTCTGTAAAACATCTTCTCATCTTCACATCTTCTCTCACATCTGCTCATCTTCACATCTTCTCTCACATCTTCTCTCACATCTGCTCATCTTCAAATCTTCTCTCACATCTGCTCATCTTCACATCTTCTCTCACATCTTCTCTCACATCTGCTCATCTTCACATCTGTTCATCTTCACATCTTCTCTCACATCTTCTCTCACATCTGCTCATCTTCACATCTTCTCTCACATCTTCTCTCACATCTGCTCATCTTCACATCTTCTCTCACATCTTCTCTCACATTTTCTCTCACATCTTCTCTCACATCTTCTCTCACATTTTCTCTCACATCTTCTCTCACATCTTCTCTCACATTTTCTCTCACATCTTCTCTCACATCTTCTCTCACATCTTCTCTCACATCTGCTCATCTTCACATCTTCTCTCACATCTTCTCTCACATCTTCTCTCACATCTGCTCATCTTCACATCTTCTCTCACATCTTCTCTCACATCTGCTCTCCATCTGCTCATCTTCACATCTCTCTACATCTTTCTCTCAAATCTGCTCATCTTCAACAGCTGCCTCACATCTTCTCACTCACATCTGTCCTCTTCACATCTTCTCTCACACCTTCTCTCACATCTGCTCATCTGCACATCTTCTCAATCCTTTCTTCTCTCCTTCTCTCTCTCGCCTGCGGTATCTTTCTCCTCTTAAGGCCGAGGGTGGTGGCCAGGCGGCGAGTCAACGAAACGTCACGCGTTTCGCACGACATGAGGGTCGATCGTCAAAAACTGAGGTAAAATTGCGATTTTACTTGTGCTAAAGCAACCCTTTCGCACGAAATGAGGGTCGATCGTCAAAAACTGAGGAAAAATTGCGAGTTTACTTGTCCTGGAGCAACCCTTTCGCACGAAATGAGGGTCGATCGTCAAAAACTGAGGAAAAATTGCGAGTTTACTTGTCCCCGAGCAACCCTTCGCACGAAATGAGGGTCGATCGTCAAAAACTGAGGAAAAATTGCGAGTTTAATTGTCCTGGAGCAACCCTTTCGCACGAAATGAGGGTCGATCGTCAAAAACTGAGGAAAAATTGCGATTTTACTTGTGCCGGAGCAACCCTTTCGCACGAAATGAGGGTCGATCGTCAAAAACTGAGGAAAAATTGCGAATTTACTTGTGCCGGAGCAACCCTTTCGCACGAAATGAGGGTCGATCGTCAAAAACTGAGGTAAAATTGCGATTTTACTTGTGCCG
>CAMXCT020001916.1:61780-108988 GCA_947184155.2 Cladocopium goreaui | reverse complement strand
TTTCGCACGAAATGAGGGTCGATCGGCAAAAACTGAGGAAAAAATTGCGATTTTACTTGTCCTAAAGCAACCCTTTCGCACGAAATGAGGGTCGATCGGCAAAAACTGAGGAAAAAATGCGATTTTACTTGTGCCGGACTTGTCTGTGTGTAAAAGCGTCTGTGTGTAAGAGTCTCTGTGTGTAAAAGTGTTTGTGTGTAAAAGTGTTTGTGTGTAAAAGTGTTAGTGTGTAAAAGCTTCTGTGTGTAAAAGCTTCTGTGTGTAAAAGCGTCTGTGTGTAAAAGACTGTGTGCACAAGCGTCTGTGTGTAAAAGCGTTTGTGTGTCAAAGCGTCTGTGTGTAAAAGCGTCTGTGTGTAAAAGCGTCTGTGTGTAAAAGTGTTTGTGTGTAAAAGTGTTTGTGTGTAAAAGCCTCTGTGTGTAAAAGTCTCTGTGTGTAAAAGCGTCTGTGTGTAAAAGTCTCTGTGTGTAAAAGCGTCTGTGTGTAAAAGTCTCTGCGGGTAAAAGCCTCTGTGTGTAAAAGCGTCTGTGTGTAAAAGTGTGTGTGTGTGTCAAAGCGTCTGTGTGTAAAAGCATCTGTGTGTAAAAGCGTCTGTGTGTAAAAGCGTCTGTGTGTAAAAGCGCCTGTGTGCAAAAGCGTCTGTGTGTCAAAGCGTCTGTGTGCAAAAGCGTGTGTGTGTAAAAGCCTCTGTGTGTAAAAGCGTTTGTGTGTAAAAGCGTCTGTGTGTAAAAGCGTCTGTGTGTAAAAGCGTCTGTGTGTAAAAGCGTCTGTGTGTAAAAGTGTCTGTGTGTCAAAGCGGCTGTGTGTGAAAGTGTCTGTATGTAAAAGCGTCTGTGTGTAAAAGCGTCTGTGTGTAAAAGTGTTTGTGTGTAAAAGTGTTTGTGTGTAAAAGCGTCTGTGTCTAAAAGCTTCTGTGTGTAAAAGCGTCTGTGTGTAAAAGCTTCTGTGTGTAAAAGCCTCTGTGTGTAAAAGCGTCTGTGTGCAAGAGCAACTGTGTGTAAAAGTCTCTGTGTGTAAAAGCGTCTGTGTGTAAAAGCGTCTGTGTGCAAAAGCTTGTGTGTGTAAAAGCCTCTGTGTGTAAAAGCGTCTGTGTGTAAAAGCGTCTGTGTGTAAAAGCGTCTGTGTGTAAAAGCGTCTGTGTGCAAAAGCTTCTGTGTGTAAAAGCCTCTGTGTGTAAACGGGTCTGTGTGTCAAAGCGTCTGTGTGTAAAAGCGTCTGTGTGTAAAAGCGTCCGTGTGTAAAAGCGCTTGTGTGTAAAAGCGTCTGTGTGTAAAAGTCTCTGTGTGTAAAAGCGTCTGTGTGTAAAAGCTTCTGTGTGTAAAAAGCGTCTGTGTGTAAAAGCGTCTGTGTGTAAAAGCGTCTGTGTGTAAAAGCGTCTGTGTGTAAAAGCGTCTGTGTGTAAAAGCTTCTGTGTGTAAAAGCGTCTGTGTATGTAAAAGTCTCTGTGTGTAAAAGTGTTTGGGTGTAAAAGTCTCTGTATGCAAAATCGTCTGTGTGTAAAAGCGTCTGTGTGTAAAAGTCTCTGTGTGCAAAAGCGTCTGTCTGTAAAAAGTTCTGTGTATGAAAAACTTTACAAAAATACGATGCAAACTATTGTCTTGTACTAGTCATATATTGTCTTGATACTACTCTTCTCGTCTGCCTATAATACATCTTTATCATATTATCTTGTAATATAGTGTCTCCATACTAACAACAGAAGACTCTGCTCCTCTACGCTCTCGGGCCATCCGTCGTCTAGTTCAATATTTTTCAATGATTCCTGCATGGTCGTTCTCGATGCTGTGAGAGGGACTGGCATATATAGATCATATAGGATCCTGAAGAACAGAAAGCTGCATGGTTGTTCATACTTTTCTTGCCTTGGCAGCTTAGAACCGCAAGAATGCTTTACAATATGTACCAGTGCTTTCAGCCATTGCTTTTTATATTTGGCGCAATATTTTGGAAGCAGACCCACAGCTGGATGCTGTGTTCTGCATGCAAGGTAAGTTTCAAAACTTTGCTTCAAAGGGATTCGAAGGGTATTTCAGACATTGACGACGTCCAACCTTCAACAATACCCTAACATACCCTAACCCTATGCAGATGGCCTCCCAAGATTCCCTCAGCATGTCTCAGGACACGTTATTGATGATCTTTGGAAAACTCGCAAGCATGCTCGTCCAAGCCTGCCTCAGATAAAAGACATGTTTGATCGCAGCAAGGAGCCAAATATTGGTCATGCTTGTCTTGCTGAGACGTTCATAGAAGTTGCGCACATGCGATAGTCTCGCGGTGGGACAAGCTTGGAAAGGCAAAGCTCAACAGGTGTGCAAAGACAAAGATGACCATTGCAGCATATTGACATGTGTGTAAGATTGCATATGCTAAAAGCAACCACAAAAACTGAAATAATCCGAGGTGGTATCACCAACAGCAACAGCAAAGGCAGGAAAAGCGTGACAGCAACCAGTGAAACGCTTATCAAGTGACAGGCGCGACCACCACACTGGCCAGAACCCACACTGGAACCTCCGGAACGGCCCGGCCACACCGGAAGCCTGAAACCTTCGCTGGAACCACAGAACCTCCCAGAACCAGCCCGGAACCGGCGACACGTTGAGATACGAGACCACTGAAACTGACGAGCTGCTACACAAGCGCTATGCAGGCCAATTTCAAATGTTCTTAATCATGTTCCAACACCACGTAAACTTTTGTAGTAGATCCACGCTCCAAAATACCACAGATTCCAGATGCTACAGCCACGTCAGGAAGCATCGAATTCAGTTTGTTTCTGTTTGTTTCTTGAATTTGATCATTCGATGGATTCACAACAGTCTGGGGGCCGAACCACCCGAAGGATCCCTACGAGACCTTCACCAAGCAAGTCCTGCCTCGCCATCCTCCAGTGCTTCACAAGTCTGGGAGCTTGGAAATCCGAAGAAACTAGTTTCAGTGGATTTGAACTTTTGATGTGCTGGGGACTGTTGAAATCATGTGGCGTGTGAAGAACATCCAGCACATTGACCTTCTATAGCGCCACATGCTGAGTCACCTTTGGTGTGGAAACCACGAGACCAGCTGACCAGCTCTTCATCTGGCAAGCACTCTGAGCGCCAGGTGGTTCCTGAAGTGCGGAGACCCCTCGGTTTGGTTTGCGAAGCGAGTACTGTTCAGCCAGTCCCAGGCCCGTCCTCATTATTTGGTTTCATACCAATTGGATCCAGTTGGCATAGCGTGAGCATTTTCTTATTAATACTCATGAATTTTCAGGTGACGTATGGGTTCTCAAAGGTCCGACAACTGTGGCAACACGTGGACATAAGATGTATTGTAGATCGATATATGATATAGGTCATATCTTGCGATTGAGGCTCTAAGACTCTACCTCAGCACGCATCCCTTTCTTCCCAGCCAAGACGGAATAAGGTATGAATTAGGGACTAGAAAGAATGGGACGAGACACACATGCAGCTTTTACCCATGAAAATACATTGTTTTGCACATTTTGGAACAAGCTGCGAATTAGTTGTAGGGAATGGGACGCACCTGGGAGAAGGCAGTGTTTTACACAGTTTGGAATAATATCAGCAGCATGCACACAGATGTTTCCACAATAGAGTCTGGATACCAAAAGACGTTAAAACATCAGAGAGCGAGACGCTAGATGGACAAAATATTCAAACCCTGCACACACTTTGTTGAGCCCCCCGGCCCCCAAATCTCAATGTTTCAGCGCGCGGACGCGTTAGCAAAAGTGATGTTGAGCGTTTGATTCCATTCGTCCATTGGGGCTACTGCCCCTCAGGCTACATTGACATTGAACTTTGGGAGCGAGGGGGTTGTTCCGGATAGGGTTTGAATATTTCGTCCACCTATGGTAGCATCGACCATCTACGAAGAAGTCAACTCGTGACTGGAGCAGAGTCACTGGCACGGAACAAAGTGCGCGGTAAGTGCTTGAAATTGATCGAGACATTCCAATCATTCCAATCTCTCAAACAAGACAAGGTTGGCAAGACAAGGTCGAGCCAAAGCCTTCGGTGACTGATCAGCCCACCTAGACTAATCGGATCCAGCCGGTGCTTTGCCGCTTTGCCATTTCAACTCATCTTCCCCTTCCCACGCCTTTTCCATCCTTTTCCCGTCTCATATGTTCACAGTTGTGAGCCTCTTTTGGGTTGTCAACCTGTGTGCGCATCTCTTGAAGCGGATATTGCCTCCAACACTCCAGTCGCTCAAAGATCTCAAGGAGGGTTGTACAGAACTGACTTTTTTGTTTATCAGATCAATCAACTGAGTGTACAGCCGACCTCTTAGAGAGCAGGGACCAAGTGTCTTTCTCAGTCGTTCTGGCTTTCCATGTTTTCAAAAAAAGCACTGAGATTCCTGCGTTTGTGGCAGTGCGTTGACCTGGTGTCGTTTTGACCCTTCGGAAAGTCATTTACCAGCCTGTCTTGGAAATCTTGGAATCGGCGGGGCTTTGGTCTTCTCAATGCCGAGCATGTCCTGGTTGACCAATTTTTGCAACAATTGGTTCCAGATGTTCTGGTAGCCTGACTCGTGGCGATGCTTCCTGAGCAAAGAGGACCACTAGCAGAAGCATGGGGGCCACATATTACACGCTGCTTCTATGTACATACCGTATTTCATTCCACTCATAGGTACCCCGCCCCTTTCCAACGTTTTGTAATGTTTAGCGCTTTGGCTTGATGACTGTTGAAACCCGGTATGTCATGAGCTGCCATGACATGTTTTTGCTGGCGGCTGGTTTACCGTATGGCACTAGCACACATACCTGATGCTGCGCTACCGACCTCGTCTCTTGCACTTGCACACATACCTGATGCTACGCTACCGACCTCGTCTCTTGCACTTGCACACATACCTGATGCTACGCTACAGATGGGTTGGGGTGGAGTGGGGTGGGCTAATAACGTTCAATGGCACTAGCACACATACGTGATGCTACGCTACCGACCTCGTCTCTTGCACTTGCACACATACGTGATGCTACGCTACTGTACCGACCTCGTCTCTTGCACTTGCACACATACCTGATGCTACACAAACAGTGCCTGTCCCAATCTGAGCCGTTTGACAGCCGAGACTCTGCGAGCGGACATGCAGTGAAAGTGCTGCGCCAGAAAAAAACCGAAAAGTCCGATTTTTTTGTTGTCTCCCTGTGGCGAAAAGCAAATCCATCAAAAAAACAAGGCATCCTGAAACAGCCTTTTTCTACTCCTGGCGTTCACAAAAGCGTGCAAATACAAGTGAAAAATGATGGAAAAAATAAAACACAATGGAATTAGCCACATTTTGTGACCAAACATGATGATGATTGCTTCAAAAGTCCTGCAAATACCAAGAGATAAACATGAAGGTCATCATAGAGACTCTTGAGAAAATGCCAAAACACACGCGCGGTAAACCAGGCGCCGGGATGTTTTTGCATGTCTCAACACATGTTACCATGGATTTTGCAGATTTCTGCATGGGATTCCCAGCCACAGGCACGAGCGCGTTGCTACGGGGTGCAAAGGAGTACTGCAATAAGAGAAGGTCTCTATGTAAGAAGTCTAACGCTGGAAGCAGGGAATGCTAATGTGTAGAATCCGTTACTAGCATTTTAATTATTTGCCGCTGCTGGTTTGCGCATGTCTGTCTACTGTAGACCTTTGGCGCTGACACGATACCATGTCGTTGTTGTTCTCCGGCTGTAAGAATGGGAGACTTGCCGATCGCTCTCATGATCATGATGGTTGTTCTCGGGAGCATGTGTTTGAACAGTTTCCCGGTCTTTATCTTGGCCTGGCATGAGCAGTTTGTTTGTGCACGCCGCTTTCTCTACTGCCGTGCTTGAGCGCACAATGCGCCTTGAACGGGGAATCATCTGCAATAAGTTTCTCACATCCTTTTCCTTCATATGATGGTTTACAAACTGGTGAGATGATGGCTATATGCCTTCAAATCCGCCTTTATCACGAAAGCTAGCTTCTGCTAGCTGAAGTCCCTCTTGCTTTAGCAAGGTATTGGGGAGGGCTGGAATCTGCAATCGCGAGAAACCTCTCAGTTAACTACCCCCCCTCCCCCGTCAGCAACATCAACATCAGTATCCTCTGCGCTCCCCACTATACTTTGCACTCCGTGCTCTGCACTCCACACTCTGAACTTCTTAACTTTGCGCTCCACACTCCACGCTCTGCACGTAACACTTTACACTTGGCACCCCACACTTTAATTTTACACGTGGCACTCCACACTCCACCCTCTAACTCTACGCTGCACACTCTACACTACACTGCACACTCTACACTTTACACTCCACACTCTACACTCTACACTCCGCACGCTACACTTTAGACTTTACATGACTTTACACCCCACACTGTACACTTTACACTCCAAACATCTCCAAACTCTCCACTCTACACATCACACTCCACACATGACACTGCGTACTCTATATACACTTTACACTCCACACTCCGAACTTTACACTTAACACTACACTAAATGTTTACACTCCACACTCTACAGCCTACACACTCCACACTCTACACTTGACACGCCACACCCCACACTCTACACTCTACGCTTTACACTCCACACCTTGCACTTTACACACTTTATACACGGTACATCACTGCACACTGTTTGCTCCACACTTACAGTCCACACATTCTACACTTTACACTTTACACTTTTACACTTTACACCTTCCACTTCACTTTTCACACTTTACGCCTTACACTTCACTTTTCACACTTTACACCTTACACTTTACTTTTCACACTTTACGCTCCACATTCTCCACTCTGCGCATTGCACTCTGCACTTTGCACTGCACACTCTACACTTTACTTTGCACTTCACGCATTACATTTTAGACTGCGCACTCCACACTCTACACTCTGCACTTTACACTTGGCACTCCACACTTTACACTCTACACTCTATACTTTACACTTTACATTTTACACTTCACACTTGACACTTGACACTCCACACTCTACACTTCACTCTCCACACTCTGAACTTTACACTTGACACTGTACACTCTACATTTTACACTCCACACTCCACACTCTACACACTACACTTTACAATCCACACTCTACACTTGACACCCCACACCCCACACAGTACACTCTACACTTTACACTCCACAATCTACACTTTACACTTCACACTGTACACTGCACGCTCCACACTCTACACTTTACAGCCCGCACTATACACTTTACACTTTCACACTTTACACCTTACACTTCACTTTACACCCTCACAACTTAACGCTTTTCACACTTAGCGCTCTATGGGGCCGTGGCCTAGCTTAATTTTCATTTTGCGCACGCACACCTACCTCTCGTCCTCAACTTCAGCTTTGCACTGCGTTCCTTCTTCCCGCGCCGCCAAAGGTCCACTACGATGCCGAAGGTGGACCTTTGAACCCCCCCCCCAATCACTAGTCAGCATGTTGGCTATGGCTATGGCTATTCTGGCTTTCCTCTGTTCTCATCCTCGTTTCCTCCAACATATCGCCTCAATACGTAGGTTTGAATGTTCACCTTACCAACACGCCCCAGCTTCAGATCCGCTCGTCCACATTGACGAAAAAGTTGTACAGCTGCACTGTGCCCTCATGCCAAGTTCCCTGCCAAGCTAGCTTTCGTCCGTTACCCCTGGACCTGAAGCAGCAGCGTAGCATGTTTGCTTCACACATGCACTTGTCAGGCGCTCTGGTCCATGCTTGGTTATTTGGTGGGCCTTGGCGATCGTCACGGCGAAAATATTCTGCTCGACACTGACTCTGGAAGGCTCGAAGATGAACAGGATGATTCACGGTGAATTCCTGTGACTGCCGAGGTCTTCTAGACCAGAGTTTTCAAGATTTGCCAGAAGATTTTAGAAGTGCTTTCATATAGCATGGATGCATTGCGTGCACCATGTCTGGATGCTCTGGGATTCAAGCTGGTCACTGGTTGAGCCCCCAATTCTTGCTGCAAGGCGATCCCAAGATCATGCTTTGATGTGCTTTGTCCATTCTGCTCTGCCAGGCTTGTACATGTTGACTTCGACTGCCTTTTTGGCAAAGGTGCACCTGCTTGAAAATGTGCTGAGGGCATCAAAACCCATAAAAACTGCAATTGCATCCCATGTAAAACACACTGTAATATAGTATGCTTACGGTAGCTGTTGCGGCTCAGGTGTAAAAAGCGCTTTAGCTGCTTGCTAAACGGTTTTAGGTTTATCAGTCCATTTGGGTATTATGACATAATCCCTTTGCTGAAACCTGAAAATACAGGTTGTCAGCCGTAGTCTCTAAAGCCATGGAAAGGACACCTGGTGACATATCTGGACCAGGTGGTGCCATCGTCCCAGCGACAGGTTCAATGATGCCTGCACACACTGGAGCCCCGTCGGATGGTTCGGCTGTGGCAAATCCCACGCCCATGGCTGTAGATGAAGGTTTCTTCAGTCAACCAGTCCAGGCGTACTTTCAGTTTGTGCAGAACAATCTTACCTACATAAATGAAGGTAACATTGACGCATTCAGACGTGAAGCTGAGGAAAGGCACGCACAGATCATCGAACAAAAGGTTCAGCAACTGCATCAAGAATTTGAGCAAGTTTGTCTTAGTGAGGTTGCCCAACATCGCGCAGAAGCTGAGCTTAGACATGAACAGATGACAGCAGAACATGCAGTGTCCCGAACGGCAGCTGAGTAGGAGGTCACAAAACTGAGGAAGGAACTTAGCGATGCAAATGCAAAGCTAAAGAATGCTGCAAATGCAGTAGAACTGGAAGCTGAGCAAAGAGCAAACCAAAAGGCAGCTCACATAGCAATCCAGTATGAACAAAGGTATCCCGAACTCAGAGGTAGCCTCGAGGCAGACTGTAAACGAATCGTGGATGACACGGTGGAATACGCAAGAAAAGGTATGGAAGGGTTCAAGAAAGAGGAACAAGCTGTAATCCAGGACATGAGAGAGGAGTGCAGTAGACAGGAATCTCAGGCTGCTGAACTCAACTTTCAACTTCAAGAGCAAGTAGAGGAACTGATGGAGAAACTCAACAAGTACAGCGCCCCTGAGATCAAGATTGATGAAGTCGGCAATGATGACGACGGACTAGGCGGGATAAATCTGGACTTGTACATGACCCCAAAGTCGGTTGGCACGAAGGCTGGAGAAGAACCCAAGCCTAGCTCAGGTATGGACGGCTTAGCCGCAGACGCAAAGGAAAAGTTGAGTAATCTGTTTGCCACTACCCCTGCAGGATCAGCAGCACCTCCGAAGTTACCACCACTACCTGTGCAAAGACCACCAAATGAAGAAGCAAACAATGAACCAAGTGTGCGTAGTCCTGCGGTTGTAGCAAGTGAGCCTGACAAGAGGGGTTCTGAGACAGGCTTAGGTCTTTCAGGTCAACAACTTGTAGATCTCATCACTAGACTGACTTCAAAGGATTCAGGTGATGAAAGGCCCCGCACAAAAGAGGCAGAGACTATCAAGCTGAACGACATGCCTGCCCCAGAAGCCTATCGTCATTGGCGTAACCATGTCAGGGACGAGGTCAAGTCATGCTCCGACAAACCCGATGAGGCTTGGATTTGGCTCAATGAAGTCTTTGACAACAAGGCCCCAAGGGACCAGTTGGAAGAAAAGCTACAAGACCCAGGCAAGTTCATCACACTTGATACCAAATTGTCGGCAGCGTTAACTCGCTCTGCCAAGGGTGATTTAGCAACAAAGATCCACAACTTCAAAGATGAGAAGTCGAAGAACGGGATCCAGGTCAGAGGTAGGAGA
The DNA here is from genome assembly GCA_947184155.2 of Cladocopium goreaui. Classification (NCBI taxonomy): domain Eukaryota; class Dinophyceae; order Suessiales; family Symbiodiniaceae; genus Cladocopium; species Cladocopium goreaui. The sequence continues at coordinate 99,188 of CAMXCT020001916.1, read as the reverse complement.
GTCCTTTTGATGTTTGAAGACTACTTCAGGACGTCTGAGGAAGCCGGTAGCCTCTATCGTGTTGAGGACTTGTTAGGAGCCGTTCGCACTGGGGAGTCTGTGGAGGACCTTAGAAGGTTTTTGAACCGATGGGATGCCACTATTGCCGGTATGGAAACCCCACCAGATGATTTGGTTCTTAGAGACATCTTGCTTCGACAAATCCGAAAATGTCAGTTGACGAAGTATGACATTGAAGCATTTGACAGAGCTCCCGAAAAGTCAGAGCAGAAGTCCTATGCATTCTTACTCAGAAACATCCGAGATCTTCTAGACAGAGAAAGACTCCGATCAAATAGGAACCGGATTGTTGAAAAGAACAAGCAGACTGAAAAGCCTCAGCCCGCTGCACCCGCTCAGGGGGGAAAACATCGTGGAAAAGGAAAAGGAGTCCCGCGGTCGAAGCCAGAGTGCGAAAGGGGACAAGATATGTTACAAGTTTCGGGATGGTAAATGTGAGAAAGGAAAGGACTGTCCCTACAAACATGTCAAGGATACCTCAAGATCTGGGACCCCGAAAAAGAAGGGTAAGGGCAAAGGCAGTGGTAGAAGTGCTTCCCCATCAAGAAAATCAAAGTAAGAGATGGCTAAGATCCCTTGCACATACTTTCAACAGGGCAAATGTCGTCTTGGTGACACATGTTTTTACAAACATGAAAATGCAGCTGCACCCACAAAGATCCCAAACGAACAAATAGCCCTGCACCAAAGAAGAAGGCCAGCGCAAAAGCTGCGCCATGCATCACCCAAAGGTATGCTTGTATTGCAAAGGGAAAAGGGTTCCCGAAGGCCACAAAAGCCATGAAAGACCAATGCCATAGAGTTGTTGTATTTTCATCAAAAGTGGAGTACTTCAAAGTCCCTGCGAATGGCGAGCAAAGAAAGGTAGTGGACCCCGAATCTATGAAAAGAGCTACCCAGATTCAGAGTCGGTACCAAAGCCTGACAAGCTGATCGCTCACCGTGCCCAGGTTTCGGCCAGGCAGTTGCAGGAGCTCGTGAAACTCTTTGGCAGTGAGTCGCCGCCGAAATGTCGCTTCCGCTGCAATGATGAGGAAGGCGGAACATCATGTAACCACTGCAGAGCTTTGATCGGTCCGAAGAATAAGGTCAGTAACACTCACTTGCCAACTGTCGCAACCCCCGCCTCAAAGGATGGATGTGTATGGTTAGTGGATACAGGCAGTGAGCAAGATCTTATCAGCGAGGGGATGCTGAAAACTGCAAAGGCGACGAACCGTCATGTCAGCAACATCCAATTAGCTTAGCCACAGCAAACGGTTCAACTCGTGCGGATGAGGTGGCCCTACATCAGCCGTTTTCCCCGTACATTCTAGAGGAGACTCCTGCAGTTTTGCCAGTGGGGGCCCGATGCATGGAACAGGGGTACAGCTTCGTTTGGCCGGCTGATGGTAGGCCATACTTCATTCGTCCAGACATGGGAGTCATAGAGCTGAACGTGGAGGGCCGGGTGCCAGTTATCGATAGCTCCTGCCGAGTCCTGAACAGCAAGCAGTTCAAGAAGGACTGTGACTTGCTGCGGCTTTTTGCGATGGTTTCCGCTAGGGCGGCAGAGGCAGAGGATGATGGGATAGAGGAGGGAGTAGCTCAAGATAGTGAAACCGAGTACATTCGATCTAGAAAGGCCTCAGACCTAGAACATGAAGCCAGTAGCAAAGCTCACCAATTTTGCCATTATCCCAAAAACCCTTTCTGCAAAGTCTGCCAGAAGGCGCGCATGATGGCGCCGCCCGCAAAGAAGAAGGGAGGGCAGAAGAGATCGGAAACCAAAAGTTTTAGGGATCACATTGTCGCTGACCACACGGTTGTTAAAGCTAACGTGGAAGAAGGCGTCAAAGGTGAAACGGTGGCATTGGTGATGAAGGACATCCACACGTAGCTCAGACATGCCTATCCTAGCCAAACCAAATCAAGTGAATCATGCGTGAATGCTTTCAACCATTTCCTGTCACACAAGGATGAAGTTGGGGCAGTTTACACCGACAATTCAAGAGAACTCATTGCTACCATTGGGGAATTGGGTTATCGCCAGCAAACATCAACAGAGTATGTGGACAGTTCGAAGGCACTCGCACAAATCTTGCGCAGTCCCGTTGCAGTACTGGCCAATGGCTATGCAGCATTTCTCAATGGCTGTGAACGCAACTCCGCAGCTCAATGGTGATGATGCCCCGTGGAATCTTTGTTTTGATGAGGATTTCCCAGGTCAGTTGATTCCTTTCGGTGCGAAAATACTGTCTTGGAACAATCCAAAAAGGGCTGACAACACATCTGGGAAAACATCACCTACTGCAAATGATGGAATATTTTTGGGATACCACGTGCAACCTGGTTTTGCATGGAAGGGTGAGTATCTCGTTGCCAAGTTGGAAGCTTTGGATTACCATGCAGAAAATGGCAGCATCACTGTGCAGCGAGCACGTCGTGTTGAGCTCATCGAGGGAGGTTTTGTGCTCCCACTCCGTGAGTTGAAAAAGGCCAAAGAGCCCAAGCCAGATCGTCTTGCTGACAATGTCATTGCTGATCCTCGTCCGGTTCCATTTCAATCTGAATTGCAAATTGAAGGACAGGCTGAAACAGGTGAAGAGGCAATTGACAAGTCACCGGAGGCAGTGCCTGACGCACTTGCCAGTGAAGATCAACCAGCAGAAGAGGAAATGTTTCCTGAAATCAAGTACACTCCAACGGGAAAACCCATTCCGGATTGGGATGGCATTCGTCTTGTGAAGACGTACAAAGGGTCAAAGCGCCCAGAATCAATCCCATTGGATCTCTGGAAAATGCTCAGTCCAAAGGACAGGCAAAAGCTCATTGATGAGGAAGCCGAGAAAATGGCTGTTGGTAGTGGAGGTGCTGCGTCAAGCTCAGCTCCAAAGGGCACAGGGAAGAAGAAGAGTGCGGTGGCAACTGCAAGAAAGCTTCGGTTAAGCCCTAGCCCCTCAGGTGAGCCAGAAGTAGCCCAATGGGAAGTCATCCCAAAGGACAGACCAAAGTTTTGTGTCCCGGCCATGCCGAAGGCTGCACCAGCAAAAGCTGAGTTGCATCGACCGGAATTCAGGGAAATGATCAAGAGAAAGATCCAAGAGTTGGAATTCAAAGTAGCACTTGAATTGTTTTCTGCTGTTGCGCGTTTGGTTCCCAAAGACGAAATCAGAAAGAATCCCAAAGCAAAAGCTGCCTTAGATAAGGAATGGGAAAATCTTAGAGCCAAAGGAGTTTGGGATGAATCTAGAGTCCGGGAATGTAGAAGCATTGTTGAGGAAGCCCGTAGAAAGGGAGAAACGGTACACCTCGGCCGAATCTTTGAAGCCTGCTACGAAAAGGGATCTGAACTTTCAGCTGATGATCCGCGTCGCAAGTATAAGGGTCGTACTGTATTCCAGGGAAACAATGTTCGAGACCAGGATTCGGACCATGCTTTCTTCGCTGAACTTGGCAGTAGCCCAGCTTCTATGGAGGCAGCAAAGCTGCTTGACGCTTTTGGATCACAGCCCGGCTTTTCGAAGGCCCAAGCTGATGCAATTCAGGCGTATATTCAGTCCATCTTTACTGGTGTGCCCACGTGGTTGTCTTTGCCACGGAACCGCTGGCCAGAGCACTGGTCAAAGGAGTTTTGGCAGCCTATGGTTCCGCTTGTCTTAGCACTCTACGGGCACCCCGATAGCGGAGGAATATGGGAAAACCATTTGAACTCACGAATCGGTAAAGAGGGCTGGAAGCAGATTCTCCCCGATGTTTGGCAGAGTATCTTTTACCACGCTGAGTACAATGGCATGTTGGTAGTTTATGTGGATGATTTCAAACTTGCAGGTCCTACTGAGAACATGGAAAAAGCATGGGCTAGCATCAAAAGAGCAGTCAACATTGGTGAGCCTGAACCGTATGACAGATACTTCGGTTGCCAACATGTGGAGTTCAACAATGCTACGCTTCCACGAAAAGCTCATCCTTTTGCACATGTTTTTGATTCTCAGGCGGCTGCTGCAGCACGGACCCAACATCGGACAAATGATTTTTGGCAACATGACCCCATCAACAAAACTTGGACAAGGTACCATCTTCAGCCACGTAAGAAGTTCTTCGAGCCTGGTGATGAGGGGGGGGAGTTTGCCAAGTCTTTGCATTCAGAACGGGTTACAATGTTTGACAGAAATGTTGAATTCAAAGGTTTCCCAGTTCTCAATATGCACATGTCAGATGAAAGCTCAGCAATTGTGGAAGATGACATGACCGTAGATCAAAAGATTCAGACAATAGACTTCTGGACTGGCAGACTCTAGTCAGTTTGCCGTTCCCTCGAAGAATAGACCCGGTCCACATCGAGACAAAAGGGATGCCAAGAATGAGAAGAAAGCCCAAGGGTTCAAAAGCATTGAGAATGTTGTCCATGACAAGTCTCGTTGTATGAAAAAGCCAGTTAATCTTGTTAGGTATGACATGTCCTCATTCATGGAATCTTGCGTTGGTGCGTATTGCGAGCTGGCAAAGGTCCAGAAAAGCGACTTGCCAGTAGTTGCAACTCCCTTCACGGAAGCGGGGATCGCTCGACCTACCCTTGACGAGAATGAGAAGCCAGGGAGGTTACAGCCGATTGCATCTAAGGTTCTCATGCAGATTCTCTTTGCTGCCCGTATGGCACGCCCTGATCTCCTTAGAGCTACCCAAAGTTTAGCATCTAGAGTGACAAAATGGTCGGTCGAATGTGACATAGCTGTACATCAACTCGTATCATATATCAAGTCTACAACAGATGTGTTTCTGGAGGGTTTGTGGGGGACTCATTCGAGGAGTGCCAGTTTTGGCTGTTCGCAGATGCTGACCATGCAGGGGAACATGATTTAAAGTCAACTTCTGGTTGTGCGATGTTTCTAGTTGGTCCAAACACCTATTTCCCTTTGAATGCATTCAGCAAGAAGCAGACAGTTGTAGCGAACTCGTCCACGGAGGCAGAAGTCGCGTCAGCCAAATCATGCACTCAGGGCGGAAGGGATACCCATGTTAGCTTTGTTGGAGCAGTTGGGCATTTTCAAGAAGATGTCGCAGAAGGCTGGGACAAACCCCGAGCCAAACACCCCTGAACAAGATGATCCTGTTTTTACTCGGATTGACAAAGAGATTGACGAGATCAGGTATGGCAATGTTGAGGGGGCCTTTCTGCGGCAAACATCAACGGATTGAAAGCCCATTTTCCGGAGTTTTATCAAGTGAAGTTCATGGAAGACAATCAAGCTTCAATCACTGTCATGAGCACCGGAAATTCTTCAACTATGAGGAATGCCAACAAGACCCAAAATATCTGTTTCAAATGGATGAAGCAACAGTTCGAGGAAGAACAATTCGACCTTATCAATGTTGGGACTGACTGGCAAACCGCCGACATCCTGACCACGCCTTTCACTTCACCAAGGAAGTGGGAGCACGCTCTGAGGCTGATGAGCATTGGGAAGACTTGGATTCAAGCCGACGACAAGACGAAGGTGCGCCAAGTAGATCCCAAGTCTGCGTGTCCAGCAAATGCCAACGATCAGGGGGGCTACAATAGCTCAAGCTTATTCCAAAGGATGTTGATTGAATTTTGCTGTTCAAATGATTCAAAGCTATGTACACCACAGGAAGCCAGCAAGGGGTGTAGACTCATTCGAGTAACCGAGAAAGAAGATGGTAGCACCCCAGGCTGCCGCAAATGGCTAGCCCAAGATGTCCAGTCATTCAGGGAGAATAATCCACAGGGTGAAGTTTTGCTTTTTGCTTCTTTGCCATGTGTTGGTGGTAGTCCATGGGGTTACATCAACAGATTGACTGACTCAGGGGCCGAAAGAATCGAACAGCAACAAAAGGATTTTACAAAGCCTTTCAAATCACTTCAAAAGCGCACTCATGAGATCGACGGACCACACCTTTCAATTGCATTCGAACTCTAAAAGAATTGCAAATATTGGAAGTGGCCAATGGTTCAATCTTTTCTGAAAAGCAAGACCTGGAAGGGAACCCAATGAAAAAGGGTTGGATGATAGCAACAAACATGGAAGAGTTGTCAAGTCTATCGGAGTATGTTTGTGATGGTTCTCACACTCATGGTCAAAGCCGGGGTACTGCATTAAAACTTGCAGAGAACTACACATTCACCTTGACTGACTTCATCCACTGTTGTTTTCGTTCCAGAGCTAACCAGGCACAAACCGCCAAGAACAGGAAACGGTTAGCGTTGCTCGCCATGAGCCGACGTTCTGATGATGCTCCAATGACAATCACTGAAAAGATGAACGTTCGGGCTCTCCAGTCGGCCGGTTTAGAAACCGTGCCCCAACAAAGCAATATGTCGGAATGGCTTGCTCCTCGGAAGTGCCTTGATGTTCAGGAGGATAGGCACGCAAGGTGGGAGGACATCTTTTCTACAGTCCTTGCTTCGTCAACGATCTGCGCATCAGGCAACAGGATCGAGGACTTAGAGCTCTCCGCTGGATTAATGCAGTGCTATACTGCCCAGTCGATGTTAACTGATTCCCTGCATGACTGGATGTGCCATGTGCTAAGGAGCTTCGTCATTCGTCCGAGCTTGAGCAAGAGTCGCTCTGGGACTTGAAGCTGCCCACGGAGTACGTCCCTGGAACATCAAGGCCGGCGGTAGACGTCGCGCCCACAATGTATGTGGTGGCTTCAGATTCGACGCTGGTGCTGATCACTGGAAAGGGTAAGACTTTGAAGAAGTACACTAAGTACACCCTGCAGGATGACCTTGCCTTACGAAAGGCTGACATGATTCTCGAAATCGGTCATGATATGCTCTGGGGCAAGGATCTTCAACAGCTCTGCAAAGCAAATATTGCTCTGACCAAGGATTTGATGGCGAATTTCCAATTACGGTTCTGCAATTCGCATCATTTCTGTGATTTTTGGTCTGGAAACGAGGTTTGCAGGGAATATGAACCCCTACCCATTTGGGGGCAACGGGATCCACAGGGCGATTGGAACGCCATCATGGACAGGGTCAAGGGCAACATTGTGTGGTGGAACAAACAGCTGAAGGAATTGGGGGTTGATCAGGCCGCTCTAATCAGCGAGCCCGACCCTCTCACCTACGGTCTGGGATTTGTTTTCACGACATTTATGGATCGCCTGAAGGCCTGGGTCCATGCTGAGATTGCGGAGGACAATGAACGCCTGAGGTGGATCCAGAATGACAAGTTGCCGCCAAGACTCGAACTCAGGGATTATTTTCATGCCTTCGAGAGAGTTGAACAGAAACGAAATGATTGGCTACGTCATGGCAACACTGCATTTGCTCCATACGACTGACATTATTTCACCTCAGTATCAGCAGTCAGTGTTCAAAAGACGACGGCCACAGGGAGAAGCAACCATGCGTGATGTTGCACCGAAAATGGAGCACCTTCCTGTCAAATTTGTGCAACTCTTGACATCGCTGCGGGAGAAGACCAACAAGTCTATGCCTCCCAGCATGAGTTTGCCAGAATCTTTTACGCAACAGGAATTGCGCGATGGACCTACTGATGCCGGGGTGCTGGATGATGATGACGAAGAAGGTAACCCTTGGGATGCACTGGACGTCAACGGATACGAAGGTCCATCAGTGGGAAAGGCCAAAGCCAGCCATGCTGCTCCTCCAGATCCATCTGCCAAGGCTCCACCTGCAGAGCCAGAATCACCGACGGCCGCCTCAACTGGCGCGCCCACCCGAGAGAATGAGCTCAGCGGCACGGTCGGTCCAAAGCATGCCAAAGGCCATGTGGAAAAGTACAGGATCATGCTTGACGAGAACATCAACTCAGAGGTGGTTGAGCATTGTGTTGTTGATGGTCATTCTTATGAAGTCATCACCAAAACATGCTGGAAGATGGATGGTGCTGACAAGTTGCGATACCCTGATCGAATGGATCGTGACAAGACAAAAGTCAATGCCGTGACCCGTGGCCAGCCAGGTCAAGATGCAACTGCTTTCAATGAGGAAATGTGGATGGACATGGATGACTTCTTTCGAATGTTCAACAAGATGCGTCCCAAAAAGGTGAACCCCATGTCAGTTGAGGAATTGATTGCACTCCTCTTTCATGACAGCAAGTGCCGCTTTGAGTTCCAATGCATTGCCGGGCACCAGAAGGCAACCCATAAAGGGTTGGCCTATTGCCCTTTCAGAATCCGTGCAGTGCAGGGGCACACCAAGCATGCAATGGACACAGCAGCAGCATCTGATGCCTTCAACGCTGTCGAGATCTAGGCAAGTTCTGGGGCAGCTGCTATTCAGAGAATGAATGCAAAGGGGAAGAGGATCACGACTGCTGACCAATGTTTTGGGGTAATCTATCACCGTACTACGAAGGGTAATTGGAAAGGAATTCTTCGTGACGGATTTGTTGCCGGTGGTGGAGAACGCGTCTCATCAGGAAGAGCGCACTCCTACTTCAGCGAGGTGCAGGTCAGTGTCAGTGGGCTCAGGGCTGAGCGTCCCATCGAGATTCGTGTGGCCATGTCAGAAGGACATCATCTGATGGAATTTTGACAAGTGACGTGGTTCCTTCACAGTTTATCATCTCGGTCGACGATAGTGAAAAGAAGACCAACCTCTATCGGCGACATCAGGACACGGCACAATCTGCTCACGGCAGCGGGGGAGAAGTTGGGGTTCAGGAACATGTGAAGTCCTACGAGGCAAAATCTTCTCAGAGATCTGGATCCACATCTCCGGCCACCTCAACTGGCGCGCCCGCTGCACCACTGGTTTTCCCAGGAAAAGTGAAGCCTCCGCCACCCAATGTGGCTCAAACATCGGGTATGCCAGGCTATGTACACAGCAGGTAGTTGCCGCCCCCTCCAAAAGGTGAAGCACCAAAACCACCATCAGTTGCTGAGGGTCCCAAAACTCCGCCAAAGATTGAAGGTCCAAAGACACCACCAAAGGCTGATGCTCCGAAGACACCGCCGAAAGAAGGAGCTTCTGCACCATCTGCACCTGAAGTTCCAAAGGCAGTGACAGCAGCAGTTGAACCAGCAAAAGAAGATGAACCTGCAAAGAAGAAAGCCGCTCTCTCCAGCGTGCCTGCAGCTGTGCCAGCGGCATCATCGGCTGCGGCCTTCTTGGAACCTGCTCCGAAGATTGCGCCACCAAAGGCTCATCCAAAAGAGCAAAAGGTTTCTACTGCAGGATCCCCATCATCAAAGCCGGCTTCAAGCTCAAAGCCACTTGTGTCGAAAAAGAAGTCTCGCCCTAAAGGTGATGACCAACCATCAGAGGAGAACAAGCCGGTGTCGATCAAGGTTGAGACCAAACAATGTGAACGATGTTTTGCAGAAACCTTCAAAGGACAACTTGAATGTGACGTCTGCGGATTGATGCCTGAAGGAGCTGGCAAGGCCGACAGAACCAAGATTGCTGAACGCCGCAAAGCCGCCCTTCACAAGTTGGGGCTCTATGACTTCAAGGGAGAGTACTTGCAGAGCATCACACAGCATCTGTTGGAGTCACTTGGACTTCTCGGAGATCAGGCTCGCGGAAGTTCAAGTCCCGAAGCAGATTTGCTCAGACGTGCAAAGAGCAGGTACGAGAGAGCTTTGAGCCTTGGGTATGACTCTGTTGCAGAAACGTTCACGAAGGATGCAACTTTTGCAGAGAGTGTCCTCAACGAAGGTGAGAATGAATATGATTGCCAACGCTATGATCTTCTGCGGGCAGCACATCTTCCGAAACCGGACAGGACCAAAGCACAGGTCAGGCTGGGAGTATCTGAACAGTCACAGTTGGAGCACAATGCCATGAGACTTGTTTTTCTGGACTTCCCTAGCCGGCTTGACGTGCCCAGTTCTTTCAAGTACATTGATCAACCATGGATTTAAGAGGAATCCTCACAAACAATTTGCTGCTTTCATGCACGGGTGTCGATCAGGTGGCAGTTCATGACGCTGAGAGACATCTGAAATGGGTCAAGGCCCAAAATGAAGATTCTTGCAAGAAGAACGCTGAGGAGAAGCGCAAACAGTCTGAGAGAGCCAAGGAGCAAAATCAAGCCAAAAGGAAGGCTGAACAGACTGGTGCCTACGGGCAAGGGCCATCAAAGAAAGGCACCGCTAGCCCAGTTGCCCGAACATACGCCAAAGTTGAAGCAGCCTCCTCATCTGCGTCGGCGAGCGTGTGGCTCAACAACCCGCAAAGCTCCCAAACAGGATCGCCCCAGTGGTGCTCGCCAAGATCGACAGTACATTGGAGAATGGCAGAAATGGCATGGACGCTGGTACCAAAAGGTCATCAGACACGGCCGCATTGAATGGGAGCAGGGATAGAGTTGTGTCGCACCTCGCAGTGACGATTGGTTTATGTATATAGCCGCATGACTTTTGAGTGTTTCCTCAGGTCTGCACAGAGCTGAAGCGGTAAGGCAGACCGAACTGGTCTCGCCCTGGTAAGTGGGCAGCCTTGCCGTGACCGGCTCACCTGAGGGGGGTGTAATTGCATCCTATGTAAAACACACTGTAATATAGTATGCTTACGGTAGCTGTTGCGGCTCTGGTGTAAAAAGCGCTTAGCTGCTTGCTTAACGGTTTTAGGTTTATCAGTCCATTTGGGTATTATAACATAATCCCCTTGCTGAAACCTGAAAATACAACTAGACGACGGTTGGCCCGAGAGCGAAAAAGACGTTTTTCAAGCAGCTCTGAGTATGGTAGTCGTAAAAAATAGTCGGTGAATGGTTGGTGAATTTTATATGAGCTATGGAGGGGTAAGTTGTGAAAAGTAAGATTGATTAAGAAGAGGATACATGTGACAACCCATGCATGTGCACTGTGCTGCTTGGTAAAGGGCATCATATGACACGTGTCTTGCAACCACAGAGAGACATAGATAGAGAGAGAGAGAGAGAGAGAGAGAGAGGGAGAGAGAGAGAGAGAGAGAAGAGAGAGAGAGAGAGAGAGAGAGCAGGGTCTTCTGTTGTTAGTATTGAGACACTATATTGCAAGACAATATATTAAAGATGTATTTTAGGCAGGCGAGACAAGTAGTATCAAGACAATATATTACAAGTACAAAACACTAGTTTGCATCCTATCCTTCGTATTGTTTTTCACACGCAGACGCTTTTGCACAGAAGCTGTTACACACAGACGCATTTACACACAGACGCTTTTACACACAGAAGCGTTTACACACAGACGCTTTTACACACAGAAGCTTTTACACACAGAAGGTTTTACACGCAGACACTAGACACTTTTACACACATAGGCTTTTACACACAGACGCCTTTACACACAGACACTAGACACTTTTACACGCATAGGCGTTTAGACACAGACGCTTTTACACGCAGATGTTTTTAGACACACACACTTTCACACACAGAAGCTGTTACACACAGAAGCTTTTACACAAAAACACTTTCACACACAGAGGCTTTTACACAGAGGCCTTTACACACAGACGCTTTTACACACAGAAGCTTTTACACACAGACTCCTTTACACACAGACGCTTTTACACACAAACACTTTCACAGACGCGTTTACACACAGAGACTTTTACACACAGACGCTTTTACACACAGACACTTTTACACGCAGACGCTTTTATACACAGGCGCTTTTACAGGCAGATGCTTTTACACACAAACACTTTCACAGACGCGTTTACACACAGAGACTTTTACACACAGACGCTTTTACACACAGACACTTTTACACCAGACGCTTTTACACACAGGCGCTTTTACACGCAGGTGCTTTTACACACAGAAGCTTTTACACACAGACACTTTTACACACAAACGCTTTTACACACAGACCCTTTTACACACAGACCCTTTTACACACAGACCTTTTACACACAACACTTTCACACACAGAGGCTTTTACACACAGAAGCTTTTACACACAGAGACTTTTACACACAGACGCTTTTACACTTTTACACACACGCTTTTACACACAGACGCTTTTACACACAGAAGCTTTTACACACAGACGCTTTTACACACAGACACTTTTACACACAGACACTTTTACACACAACACTTTCACACACAGAGGCTTTTACACACAGACGCTTTTACACACAGAGACTTTTACACACAGGCGCTTTTACACACAAAAGCTTTTACACACAGACGGTTTTACACACAGACGCTTCTACACGCAGATACGTTTTACACACGCACACACGCTTTCACACACAAACGCTTTTACACACAGACGCGTTGACACACAAACGCTTTTACACACAGACGCTTTTACACGCAGATGCTTTTGACACACGCACACACGCTTTCAAACACAAACGCTTTTACACACAGACGCTTTTACACACAGACACTTGTACAGAAACGAAAGCGTCCATCGCAATTTTTCCTCAGTTTTTGACGTGCAACGTCCATTTCGTGCGAAAGGGTTACGATTGACCAAGTAAAATCGCATTTTTCCTCAATTTTTGACGTCCAACGTCCATTTCGTGCGTAAGGGTTGCGATTGACAACTCAAAGTCGCAATTTTTCCTCAGTTTTTGACGTCCAACGTCCATTTCGTGCGTAAGGGTTGCGCGGGACACTTCAAAGTCGCAATTTTTCCTCAGTTTTTGACGTCCAACGTCCATTTCGTGCGTAAGGGTTGCGCGGGACACTTCAAAGTCGCAATTTTTCCTCAGTTTTTAACGTCCAACGTCCATTTCGTGCGAAAGGGTTGCGCGCGACCAATAAAAGTTGCAATTTTTCCTCAGTTTTTGACGTCCAAAGTCCATTTCGTGCGTAAGGGTTGCGCGGGACGCTTCAAAGTCGCAATTTTTCCTCAGTTTTTAACGTCCAACGTCCATTTCGTGCGAAAGGGTTGCGCGCGACCAATAAAAGTTGCAATTTTTCCTCAGTTTTTGACGTCCAACGTCCATTTCGTGCGAAAGGGTTGCCGCCGACGCTTCAAAATCGCAATTTTACCTAGGTTTTGGACGTCCAACGTCCATTTCGTGCGAAAGGGTTGCGTTTCGTGGCGCTCCGGCGGCACCGCCCCCGCCTTAAGAGAGAATAGAAGAAGAGCGAGAAGAGATCTGCAGATGTGAAGGTGTGAAGATCTAGATCTGCAGGTGTGAGGGTGTGAAGATCTAGATCTGCAGGTGTGAGGGTGTGATGATGTAGATCTGCAGATGTGAGGGTGTGAAGATCTAGATCTGCAGGTGTGAGGATGTGAAGATCTAGATCTGCAGGTGTGAGGGTGTGAAGATCTAGATCTGCAGATGTGAGGGTGTGAAGATCTAGATCTGCAGGTGTGAAGGTGTGAAGATCTAGATCTGCAGGTGTGAAGGTCTGAAGATCTAGATCTGCAGGTGTGAAGGTCTGAAGATCTAGATCTGCAGATGTGAAGGTGTGAAGATGTAGATCAGCAGATGTGAAGGTGTGAAGATGTAGATCGGCAGATGTGAGAGTGTGAAGATCTAGATCTGCAGGTGTGAAGGTGTGAAGATCTAGCAGGTGTGAAGGTGTGAAGATCTAGATCTGCAGGTGTGAAGGTGTGAAGATCTAGATCTGCAGGTGTGAGGGTGTGAAGATCTAGATCTGCAGGTGTGAAGGTGTGAAGATCTAGATCTGCAGGTGCGAAGGTGTGAAGATCTAGATCTGCAGGTGCGAGGGTGTGAAGATCTAGATCTGCAGGTGTGAAGGTGTGAAGATCTAGATCTGCAGGTGTGAAGGTGTGAAGATCTAGATCTGCAGGTGTGAAGGTGTGAAGATCTAGTATAACGGCTGCTTTTTTACGAAGAACCCTTCGCAGGCGCTCTCGGGAAAAACATAAAAATTTGACACAGTTTGCTGGATGCTGTGCCGGCAACATTTAAAGATATGCATATCTCTAAACATTATGATTAGGGCCAAGCTAGAATCATACGGTTCCTTGGTCATCTTGGGTCAACATCAGATCCAGCATCTTGGGCGAGGTCTGCTCTTGGAACGGCCAGAAATGGTGCCTTTCCGTTTGACCCAGAATTGCGTTGCTGTCGTGGCCTCGTTTTGCTTTCAAACAGAAATGATCTTCACTTGGTGTTTTTTTGCATGCATTTTTTTGACGGAATATCAAAACATAAGCATATTATATATAATATGTATATATGTATAGTTGCATATTCTGCGTATAAACATACAATCATTTTTTGAAATATATGTTTGTACTAGTAAGGCCCGAACAAGGAGGCGGAAGTTTCGAAAATAGGATTGAATTATAGCGGCATAGGTGCCTACCGGAAGAGTTCCTGTTTGTCTTCAATGTCAGCTGGTTTTGATGTCAGTTGATGTGAACCAGCGATGTGAGGTGAATGACAAGATTGAAAGGTTTGGATGACCCAATGAACGACTCAAAAATGATAGACGGAATCAACTGAATGACTGAAGGAGCTAATGTTGTTTGCAATTTGCTTGTGGCTCCGCTGTCTCCAGATCTCTTGATGTACTGACCCACTGCTCTCCTGATCTATTGTTTTCTGATGCATTGATCTACTGATCTATTGATCTACCTTCCTACTGTCCTAATTTGTCGTCATACTGATCTAGCGACCTACTGTCCTACTGATCTGCTGATCCAGACATCTACTTGTTGCCGTACTGCCCTACTCATCTGTATTCACCCAGTGATCGACCGGTCTAATTACTGCACCGCTTTATCATGTACTGCTCTACTGATCTAAGAAATTTCCTTATCTACTGTTTTCAGATCCCCTGATTTGTCTGATTTTCCGATGAGACGGAGTCTGATCTCCTGAGCTTATGTCTCCTCATCTACTGATCTACTGTCCCGCTGATCTACGAGCTTATGGTACCCTGATCTTCTGATAATTCCTTGTCTGTCCTATACCGATATCTAGTCTTTTACGGGTCTCCTCTCCTATTCATTTACTGCCCTGGTGGTCTCATTCCTAACTGATCTGCGGTCCTACTGATCTTTTGCCCTACTCCTCTCTTCCTGATCAACTGTTGCTGGAACATTCATCTACATTTCGTGCTTCGGAAGTTTCCCATTAATGCTAATTACTGTACAGTATGTTACTCTAAAGTCCGCGCCACGGATTGCATTTTTGTAATCTTTGTGCCGACATCATACCCTGTCATAGGTTCGATTGGCTTAAGAATTTACAGAGGTAGATCTACAAAGTCAGTGGCGGGTGTTCACACAGGGGCCACACCTGCGAGGAGATGCAGCTGGGTTATACCCTGTTATACCATGTTACACCTGTTTTGCCTTGTTCTTTGAGATAGGTTAGGAGTCGAAAGAAGGACACGTCATGTATTCAAGAATCATGTTCGCAGATCAACTGGCATTTTTGGCACAAACACGAACCGTCCCGCGTTGAACGTCTTGCATTCCACATCCAAGTTCAAGCATGTTTGTGCCCTCTTTGCTTGCCGGTTTCTGAGGCCATGGGTATCACTGGCGTTGAAGGTATTTACCGGCAATGTTGCGAAGTGACAATGGAGGTTCGGGGCTTCATGGTTGCAAGACCACTATTATACCTGCGTCAGGCGCACTTGAATCTATTCCATCCTAGGGTCAAGCAATGAATTATTCATTATTATTCACATAATTTCACGTAATCTCATGTGACTGACATAGCCTCTATCCCTAAGCTGCTAAGTTTGCTATGGTGCTATAAGCTTACCAGGTCTACCAAGTAGCTAATTGTTTTCGTTTCTTTGGGCAGGTTCTTCGAGATCGTGGCAACACCCAAACCTTGCTCTCTGTGCTTCACGTGGATGATCCCGGACTATTCGAGACGAATGCAATATTTGCATAATGTCTTGCTTCAAAGTCAAAGCACTTGAGGATGCGTCAGGGAATTAGGGGAACGCTTACACTCCAGTTTCCAGGCGCTGTCGTTTGTGTACAGCGGTGCTTTTGCAGAATCTTCTCGCGCACAACCTATGCAAGAGCTTCAGACCTAGGTGTTTGTGGCTGATCCGTTGCTGGAAATAACAAAAAAGGTGGTCAGCAACCCAGGTCTTGTGCGGATGCAACGCCACTCTTGTCACTGCCCCCTCGGTAGATACCGTCAAGTCAATGTAGCTTGTGCTTTTCTTCGTGGCTTTTTTCAACTTCCAAGTGTTCATCGAGCCGCAGGGACATGTCCCCACACAGTCTCTGATGGTCGCAAAGATGGTTTCAAGATGGTTTGTCATTTCGACACCAATCCGAAACCAACCATCAAGTGTTCGTTTTATTTTTACCGAAGTGATGCTCAGGCAGCCTCTGAGTTGGCGGAACACCGAGCCCCTTGGATACAGGCCCAGAGTGGCATCCATAGGTCAGATGGAAGGCAGTTGTGTAGGTGAGCGACAGTTCCTGACAACTTAGATACATTGACTTTAAGCAAAGGCTTGCAAAGGGCCAAGGCTGGGCGTTGTGTTCTGATAACTTCGTTTTCACTTTCTATTTTTTCTCGGGGCTCAGGTTCAGACAGCAAGATACACCATCAGCGAAGTCGAGAAAAAATTGACCCTGCACTGCATGTAGCATTTCTCGACGGAAAGCAGTGAGAACTGTCATGACATATCATGACATGTTGTAGACTCCAGAAGGGTGGTTTAATGGCTCCCGTTTCAGATGATTGCAATTGCGGTCATGATCAGTGCTGGAGGTGTAGCTGGGCTGGAAATTGAAAAGTTCTTTGCCCATATGAGCTACATTGAGCTACTGCAACATACTGCAACGTATTTCCTCAGGAACGGGATGCTCAATGTTGGTGCAGCAGTCGAGCCTAGCAAAGCTTCACACTTAGCAAGGGTTGGCTTGACAGGTCATGCCACGCTGCCACATACCAACAGACGATCCGAATTAGCTATATTATATAATTGAGAAAGCTAAGATCACAAAAAGTAGGGTCAGCTTCCTAGTTTCATTTGCGGTATCAATAGCCAGAGCTGATTCAAATTTGTTTCTAATTGAGTTGAAGCAAGGATTCTGTTCTTGGGGGGCCTCCCTGCCTCCTCCCCCCGGCCATCCCCCTGACCCTCATCCTTCTCTTCCTCGTTGTATTCGCCCACCATGACTAATCACTACATTCATATCATGTCATAAGCATGTGGTATCATGCGGTATTGTATTTTGCCATCAGCAGAGCAGCATCGTCGTCATTCTGGTCATTTCTGGTCAGTATGGTCGAGTGGCATCATCCCAATCAACTTTATTTTCCGTTGGTTGCAGCATAGAATGTCGTATTTTCATGCATGTTCCTTTTTCACCATGATCACCATCACCACTGATCACCGCTGATCACCACCGTCATCACAATACTCATCATGCTCATCGTGCTCATTATATATACTCAATACTCATCATACTCGTCGCCGTCGTCCTGTCATCGTCATGGTAATCATTGGCGTCATCGCCTCCTTTTCATCATCATGTTACAAATGTTACAATGCATCGTTGTTGCCAGGAAGCCTGCGCAACATCCCTCTACCCAGCAACAGAAACGTCAGTGAGCAATAGTTGTGGGCAAGATGTGAAACATATGCCGCAAACGCATTTCCACCGTGATATTGGAGATGGAGCTATAAGTTCTCCATCCTGAACGAAGGCAAGTACAACATCATTCTTGTCCTGAGCCTCTTTGTCACCATCATCCAAATCACTATCATCCTCTTCACCTTCTTCGAAATGATCTGTCACTATCATCCTGTCAGTGTGTGATCTAATTCTACCAAGATCATCCAGGTCCATATCCTCCTTGTCATCCTTGCCAGCCTGCATCATCCTTGTCGTAGCTGTCAGTCGATCCTTATGTTGAACCTATCGACATCCTCATCTCAGCCGTCTTGCTGTCCAGCACTCACAGTTTCATTGGCAAGCTTGCATCTTGATATTCCACTTGGTCTCCTTCTGTTCACCCCCTTTCTAAGTTGTTACTTGAGCATACTTGAACATATGAATATAATATATATTATATATACATACATGTGTGTGTGTGTATGTAGAGTATAATATATACATACATGCTTTAATTTAATATATAATGTGCATGGGGAGTTGCAGAAATCCACGCGAATGTGAGGACAATCGGGAGTCGGTGCTTTCCAAAGATGAGCGCAAGCAGAGTGCTCTGGGATCGTGCCTCAGTTCTTTTCTTGTTTACAGAGCGGATATGATTTCTAGCGCGAAGGGCCACAGGTGTTGACAGTAAAATCAATCATTATACCCTCTGGTTCGTCCATCGATGATTGGCCCACAAGTCATGTGCTATCATCCAAGCTTTCTGCCTTTCATTGTTTGGGAATGCTTGCGCGCGCCTAGACTAAATCTGTGAGGTCGCGACAGAGGTGTTGGTCTTTCTGTGAAGGGGCAAGTTGACGAACTCATCAAGGCACCAAGTGACTGGAAGTCAAGAACATCCCATCGCAAATTGCTTGCATCAAGGCTAGGTTTTTTTGATTTCTTGGGGATTTGTTTTTGTATTCGGATTCAGCTTCTTAGTTGGTTGTGATTTGTGATGGATTGCGAGTGTGAAGGCTGCAACATGCAAGCGAAACCTGAGCGAGATGTACGTAGGCCGGCAACCTCCACCCTATTCAACTTTTCTAAAGTTTCCGAGTACGTCAACGAGGCCCCGTCCAGGCAGAGGTGCTTTGAGCAGCGAAGCATACAGAAGCATACAGCGAAGCATAGGAAAGCTGTATAAAGATTGTAGAGTTGTAGTTTGTAGAAGTTGACTCCCCGAGGCTGGCAACCATGGCTTTGACGCCGACTTGTGAATCGAGGCAAAGCCTCCATGGCCAAGGAGTTTGCCATGAAACATTGTGGCCAGGTGTGGCAAGTTCTCTGCCAGCGCATTGTGTTTGGCAGGAACGTGACTTTGTGACAGAGTCACTTTCCAGGACGATCTAGGAAACGCCTTGCCCCCATCTGAAATTTGGCAATGGGCCAGAAAGCCATAGGAAGCAATGGAAAGCCAAAGAAGCAACGTTGCTTTAGGGAGCTTCAGTGTTTCCAGTATCTTGGACTAAAACGTCGGTTTTTTCATGCGTTCTTCTGCTTCACTACAGTGCTGACCGTGACAGCAAGCCTGGCTTTGGACACTTTGGATGTCCTTGCTCAAGCTTTTCAGGACAAAGCCTGAAAAAGTAGGGGGAGATGTACATAGTCACAACAATGGAACTGGATTAGCTGCCTGTCAATCCAATAGTGTCAAGAAGCAAAGATTGCAGGGTTGAAAAAAAAAAAAACGTTTTCAGAATTTCCTCCAAATGAGCAAAGACCATGTGCTTGATATCCTTGAATACCTTGATGTGTACACAGGTGTTGTGTACAACGGACATAAATGCATACATGCACCCGTGTACTTAAAACACATACAGACACCGACTTACTTAAGTACTGTTCACACATGATCAAGCATCCACGCGGTTCTACGCATGCATCCATCGGCTAGCACTGACCTTTGCAGACATGAACAGATTTGCGCGTGAGCAAAACATATACACAGACGTACCCATCCATCCGTGCATCCATCTATCCATCCATCCACCCATCATTAGTTACATACATACTTATATGCATACGTACATACATCAGTCCATCCACCCGTCCGTCCACCCATCCATACATGCTTGTATGTGTACATGGAATATACTATGTATGTGCTTACGTTTCCTGAACACTAGCATCCCCAAATATTCTCCCATGCGTTGTGTCGATAGTCAGCTGACCAGACCGCGTCTTGTGAAGGGTTCGCAGTGGATGGGGAGATGCTGCAGTTCTGCGCGAAAAAAAGCACCCTGCAGCGCTCCCTTGGAGGGCTCGCTGGGCCAAAATCTTTAGATTTGCTTCGCAAGCACCAAATTCAAATGATGTACCAAAGGTTTCCACTATACCCACTGTCATTCAACTTGATAGATCACCACCTACTACCCCGAAGTGTAGGGCAGTAGCTTCCTTGTCTGGATCGTGCACTCAGCGGATTCTCCACAGCTGCCTTGTCTGGATTGTGCACTCAGCGGATTCTCCACAGTACAGTTTTTTTTACCATTGTTTAAGTTTACTGTTCATATTCAGTGAGCATCAAGACATCATGACTTTGTGCATAGTTTTTTTATGCTGGTGCTTGGCTTGCGAAGTCGGATTGCAGTTCTCAGTAGATCGCAATGCGCAGGTTGAGAATGGTGATATGAATTGGATCATCCCAGACAAGTTCTTGGCGTTTGCAGGGCCAAGTCCAACCTCCACCGATGCTGACGGGTTTCTTGCATGTCAACAAGAAAAGGTTCTTGAACAGCCTAGAAGGCAGTTGAAGCGAAACCTGAAGAATGAAAATAAGGATTTGAAACAGTAGCTCATATTTTCAAGCTATGCCTTCCAGTGATGAAACCAAGGTTTCCTGCTTTCACACCAGAGGACAGATCGATTTGTGCTGAAAACTGGTGTGACTGCTTGGTTCGAGAGTTCTTGTGTGGTCATGTGCAATCAGGTGGTGTATGGTGTCTCTAGCAGGGGTGTCTGTGAGTGTGTGTGCATTTTTTGTGTCAAAGGCTTTCCTGTAAAATTGCATGTTCGCGTGAATTCCCCACGGGCCGACGGACCCAAGCATACACTTCGGGGACAGAGGTGCTCGTAAAGCCACCAAAACAGAGAAACGCAAAAGCTTATTTTGATATATTTTGATACTATTTTGGTTATGTCGTAATTCTACCTGTTTGAAAGGACTACGTGCCGATCTTCAGAGACGCAGGAATTGGACTTGTAGTGCGATTAAACAAGAAGCAGTGCGCCATCACACAAGGCTTGAAACAATGAGGATTGGTTGTAGCAGCAGAAACATGCCCGGCACTGCATCTAAACAAGAGGCTGTTTTGTTTGCACCTGTCCTTCCTATAGTTGTTCTCACCTGCGCTACAGCCTTTGAGAATGTTTGGAAGAAGGTACGATCGGCGTCGTTTCGCTGATCATGGCTTGAAGCACGTTGACCTTTACTTTTTGGACGGCAGCTGTCCAGACAAGGAGGTGTGCAACTGGGAATGGGACAGGGTTGCTTTAAGATAGTTGGACAATGCTGGACTTGGATTTCTCATAGTAAAGGATTCCAAGAAGAGTTCAAAACTGGCGGTTTCATTCATTTGTGGAACTCAAGCATTGCAAGCTGGAAGGGGAGACATGCCATGGGTCAAGCTTGTAATAACTTGACAACTTGCATGGGTTTGTTCCCGAGAGCGTCTGAGCGCAGGGTTCTTCCAATAGTGGGGGTCTGTATCTCATCTTCTCATCTTCACATCTTCTCACTTCACATCTTCTGATCTTCACATCTTCACATCCTCACATCTTCACATCTTCTCCTCTTGCCCTCTTGCCCTCTTTCTTGCCCTCTCCTTCTTTTCTATTTCTCTTCTGAAGGCGGGGGCAGGGGCAGTGCCAACGAGACGGCACGAAACGCAACCCTTTCGCACGAAACGAGGTTCGATCGTCAAAAGTGAGGTAAAATTGCGATTTCAACTTGTCCCGCGCAACCCTTTCGCACGAAACGAGGTTCGATCGTCAAAAACTGAGGTAAAATTGCGATTTCAACTTGTCCCGCGCAACCTTTTCGCATGAAACGAGGTTCGATCGTCAAAAACTGAGGTAAAATTGCGATTTGCAACTTGTCCCGCGCAACCCTTTCGCACGAAATGAGGTTCGATCGCAGAAAACTGAGGTAAAAAGTGCGAGTTCAAGTCGTCCCGCGCAACCCTTTCGCACGAAATGAGGTTCGATCGTCAAAAACTGAGGTAAAATTGCGATTTCCGGGTTCCCGTTGCAACCCTTTCGCACGAAATGAGGCCAAAAACTGAGGTAAAATTGCGATTTTTTCTGTGTGTACAAAGCTTCTGTGTGCTGTGTGTCAAAGCTTCTGTGTGTAAAAGCATCTGTGTGTAAAAGCCTCTGTGATGTAAAAGCGTCTCTGTGTAAAAGCGTCTGTGTGTAAAAGCGTCTCTGTGTAAAAGCGTCTGTGTGTAAAAGCGTCTGTGTGTAAAAGTGTCTGTGTGTAAAAGCTTTTGTGTGTAAAAGCGTCTGTGTAAAAGCGTCTGTGTAAAAGCGTCTGCTTAAAAGCTTCTGTGTGCTCTGTGTAAAAGCTTCTGTGTGTAAAAGCGTCTGTGTGTAAAAGCTTCTGTGTGTAAAAGCGTCTTTGTAAAAAGCGTCTGTGTAAAAGCTTCTGTGTGTAAAATCTTCTGTGTGTAAAAGCCTCTGCGTGTAAAAGCTTCTGTGTGTAAAAGCCTCTGCGTGTAAAAGCTTCTGTGTGTAAAATCTTCTGTGTGTAAAAGCCTCTGTGTGTAAAAGCGTCTGTGAGTGCGTGAACATGGGCCGGCCATGGATGAGTAGAGGAGTGGGTCGCCCGAACCTTTTGCCGGGCACTTGGGAGGTTCTCATACAACTCTACGGCTAGCATCAAATGATTGCTGCATGCCACATCCAGCCACCACATGCGAGGTGTCACCGCCATGTTGTCAAGCAGACCGTTACTCATGCCTTTGACCAAGCTAGTTCAATGTACCTGACATTGTGTTTAAATTTATTTGCGCAAAATTGTGGCTCGAGCAGGTGCAAGTGTCATTCATCCGCTATGGCCAAACGATTTTTGAAACTTGAGTGAAGGTATGAAATCAAAGGAAGCATGTCGTGTGACATTTATGTAAGCCCACAAGGCTTGAGCAGCTCACACCACAACTCCCTATCAGACCATAGCAAGTCCTGTGTTGCACAGCTGGGATGCTGGGATGATGATTACCTCATTGGTAGCTTTAATGAGCCTTAAAACATCTTTAAAAGACATGGCAGCCAGTTGAGATCATCTCAGGAATTGTAGATTCACATTGGAAACAGCCAAATCGTTGCATGCGGTTCATATTTGAATATACTTTATCTAGTTTTATCTGGTATCTGTCAAAGGCAACTGTGAGTTTTGTGCCCAGCAAGCCTCCTGCGGCATTGCGAGTGGCGCTGGCAGTTTCGCTCTTGTGTGTAAAAGCGTCTGTGTGTAAAAGCGTCTGCGTGTAAAAGTGTCTGTGTGTAAAAGTATTTGTGTGTAAAAGCGTCTGTGTGTAAAAGCGTCTGTGTGTAAAAGCGTCTGTGTGTAAAAGTGTCTGTGTGTAAAATTTTTTGTATGTAAAACTGTCTGTGTGTAAGAGCGTCTGTGTATAAAAGCTTTTGTGTGTAAAAGCGTCTTTGTAAAAGCTTCTGTGTGTAAAAGCGTCTGTGTGTAATACTGTCTGTGTGTAAAAGCGCCTGTGTGTAAAAGTGTCTGTGTGTAAAAGTGCCTGTGTGTAAAAGCGTCTCTGTGTGCAAAAGCTTCTGTGTGTAAAAGCCTTTGTGTGTAAAAGCGTCTGTGTAGAAGCTTCTGTGTGTAAAAGCGTCTGTATGTAAAAGTGTTTGCGTGTAAAAGTGTCTGCGTGTAAAGCGTCAGGGTGTAAAGCGTCTGTGTGTAAAGGAGTCTGTGTGTAAAAGCCTATGTGTGTAAAGCCTATGTGTGTAAAAGCGTCTGTGTGTAAAAGCTTCCGTGTGTAAAAATGTCTGTGCGCAAAAGCTTCCGTATGTAAAAGTGTCTGTGCCTAAAAGCATCTGTGTGTAAAAGCGTCTCTCTGTAAATAGTTCTGTGTGTGAAAAGCTTTACAAAAGATACGATGCAAACTACTTTTCTTGTACTTGTGCTATATTGTCTTGATACTCCTCTTTTCGACTGCGTATATCACATCTTTAATATATTGTTTTGTAATATGGTGTCTCCATACTAACAAAAGAAGACCCTGCTCCTCTACGCTCTCGGGCCATCCGTCGTCTAGTTTCATTTTCTTTTTGGGGTTTCTCCAACACATCTCAAGGCTCCTGAATTGAGAGCCAGGCGTCATTCTTCCAAAAGCAACCCCGACTCACCCGATGGCCCGACACCAGATCATTTCGAAGTTCCTTCACATCGTGGAGAACGAACCCAGTGCAGTGGCTGTTCACTGCAAGGTGCAGACATGTTGGAATAGCGACCATTTGTTTGATGATCAAAGCTGTGGGCCTGAAAGGTAACAACGGGACACTATGCTAAAAATGTGTCGGAGAATTTCGGTCATATTGAGCTTGTGCCTTTTTACATATGCCCGATATGTCCGCATCATTCCAGCTGAAGAGATATAAGGCTGCGACACGTCACCCTGCAATGCATTATTGTTGATTTTCGGCGACTGGCGATGTTGACACACCTGCGAAAGAACATGAGTGGACATGTTTTCAATCGGGAGCAACTGGTGGCAAAGGCAGGCTTGGGACGGACAGGATCGTTGATTGGCCTCTATGCCAGGTGGCACAGATGGGTTCTCATGATTTTGATACATTGCCAAACACCCCGTTGACCGAGCCAACCCAAAGGTTTTAATAGGACCCAATGTGGCCTGATATAGTGTGATGCTAAAAAAAGTTGTATTTCCTGGTCCTATAAATCTCTACACATGCATACAACATCATACAACATTAGGTCAGTCATGGTCAGTGTATGTAGAATATGAATGGATTTGATAAAGAATGAATGGTTTAGCATAAAGTTACCTGATTTCACCCTAAACACCGTAATATACCGTAATTCAATTAACGCAATAAAATTTTAGATGATATATGATGATATTCTGTGTAGTGTAGCGGTGCATTTGTGAAAGAAATCAGTTAAGTTGCTCCCGTGCCTGTTAAGTTTTAGTTAGTCGGCTGATACCATTTCGCCTTGGAGACTCGACACTTTCAGTTTTTTTTATGTGTGTGCGTTTGTTTGGTGTATGCCTCTAGACATGCCGTCGCATCCTAAGATCAAGGTGTTGTATTTCATTGACTCTATGCGTATGGTTAGTTGCGATTGAGTATATGGGCCCTGCCAAGATCTGCCAAGGCTATGAAGCACTTCCAATTTCCTGCTCGTGCTTGGATTGGGCCGGACACTTGGGGCATTTCACTGGACGGCAATGGACGACAACAATTGAGTGTCTTCTTGTGCTATCTTGTGTGAGTGGATTTCCACGGGTTTGGTGGAATTTGTTGAAACGTTTAGAATGTTGAAATAGGCTTACCTTCGCACCTTTGCCGTCTTAGCCTTGTCTCAGCCGTTGTGCTTACCTTTGGTCGCCAGGTGGAACAGAATATGCCGTCCAGGCAGAGTGCCTGAGTGCGACCTACAATACTTTTGTGGGTCATCGTGAAGCACTTTCTTTGCACATCAATAGCTTGCCTTTGAGAGAGCGACTTGCACTGCCTGCGACAGTTAACATTGGAGCTTGAAAGCAGGCAGCATCCTGGGCCCTCAGCAACAATTCCTTTGCGACATGCAGCAAGACATGTGGCAGGCAGGACGGGACGTACAAAGAAAGTTGAACATAGACACACAGGACAGTGAAAGCCATTCACGATACACCATTTTTGTGTTTCACAATGTTTCAAATATTCAAACAATTTCAAACACATACCTTCCGTATTTTGCGGCCTGAAGCCCATGGATACAAAGTGGTGGATAAGCTCCACATCTTTTCCTTCAAAACCCAAGCGCCACGGCATTTGCACCGTGAAACCATAGATCTTGAGGCTGGGGAGGCAAGAAGGGGTCCATCTGTATGCCTGGCCTGTTGGCTTCAACGTGTGGCCTACAGATTCTGACATGTTTTGAAACTTCTGATGAAGAAACTGCGCATCCCGGTCTCATTTGCACACCGTCCAGAAATCAGACCGAAGGGAGTGTTGTGACATTATTTTCAGGCCGGGGACTGCACCACAACAAAATATAACATAATATCAATATGATAATATGATTGTCAAAGTGGCTTGTTACGTCGAACAATGTATCATCGACTTCAAAGGAATGAAGAACGGATTTGAAACGTGATTGACATTGATTGACTATAGTGGCTTTAGAGTGGCTTGGCATCTGCAGACATCAGTCCAGAACAGCCAGGCAAGCCTCACGACAGATCTCGAGAAAAGAATGGCGGATTTAAGCGTTCGGGGTTTGACGCAGGCCTATCTGGTCTATCTTGGGCTTATCTGGGCATTTGATCGCAATGCCATGTCAAGAGTCAATCAAGGGAAAGCTGTAGCCTTGCAACTCAAAAGCTCTTGCAACCGTTGTTCGACGCTGTTACTTCATGTCTTGACAAGCTGCAGGCAGAACGGCAGGAGGATGTTGGTCAAGGAGATAGATTGGTTGGAGCAAAGCGCCAGGGCGGAAGTCTTGGACTAAGATTTTAATGGGCTTTTGATTTGGGGCACTGGAGCACTGTAAGAGTTTTGATCGTTTTGTTTTCTCCGCTCGGCATTTTGTTTTTGATAGAGCCTCAAAGCATCACGGCAGGCGCTGTGCCAAATCATTCCAGATTGAGATCATCCTGTTGCTTCCAACGGCAACATCTGCCATGCTTTACCCATCTTCGCATTTGCTTGAGCGCAGTGAGCCACAGGCCCCACAGGTGGCTCCCCCACAGCGGCAATCAGTGTGCTGGGCTTGGCAAACACAGACCATCAAAGACCTCCATGACAACGCAAAAGATTGAAGCTGGACCCAAATTAACGGCCCATTGAATTGGAAAGCCTGTCGCAACCCTAACAAAAGCAAAGCAATCCTCATCAGTGATGATGTGTCAATGTCAAGTAAGTTGTGCCAGTGGGCAGGTGAGGGGGACAGAGAAATCTGATCTTGACAGCATGAAAGATAAAAGCATGCCAAACGCAAGCAAAAGATGGGGAAGAAAGGATTTTATGAATGGTTCCAAGTTTTCCTGGATAACTCGAAAACAGAAAGGGAGGACGTTGCAACCTCGTGTTGGCTTTCTTTTAGGTCAATGGCGCTCCTATGATAGGTTCCGCGGGTGGGTCGGCTAGAGGCGACTGGTCATCCAGGTTTTGGAAGCTATACGTGATTTGATTCTGGGCTCTTTGGAAATCTCTCATGTCATAGAATATCCCATCATATCCTCATATATTCTGATACCGTGCGTTTCTTTGCTGTTCAGTCAGTACTGATATAGTTAAGAGCCTTCGTTAATAAAGATCACGTGACACCAGGAAGAGGTCAGGTTGAACAGGCAGATGTTGGGCGTTCCCAACTCTGCCAGCTCGTGAAGGGATCAACATGCAACATGTATCAAACTTGGTCAAGCAAGTGCCAGCAAGCGCAAGCAAATGTATGTGAACGCATTATATTTACTTGGATTACTTGGGCTTGATTCGCTTTGTTTCGCCTGCAGCATTGCCAAGAATGTCAGCGAATGGGCCGCACTCCTAGTTTGAGAGCACTTGGCATCACATTTGCCCACAACACAGAGTGGCTCTGTTGATCTCTGTTGACTTCTTGATCACTGAAGCTTTGGAGTGCTGTGGGGTGGGCTCCCTCAGACGCGCACTTTGGTCCATTGTCTCGTGGCCAAGGGGACACGATCCTCCAACACCTCTCAGTCCTTCGGCGAAGCCGGGTGCAAGGGCTGAGGAGCGACGTCATTGCTCTGAATTTGTCCATGCAATGCTAAGCAGGTCAGGCAATGTCATCACAAAATGCTCTGCATTTCTGTTTGTTGCGAGCTGTAGTTGTTGCGCTCGTGGCTTTGCTGGGCTTTGCAAACGTAAAATCTATGGCACATTCGTTATTTGCAGCAACTGGAGTCTTTACAATTCGAAGGAGTGCAATGTGTCCTTACAAAAAGACAGAGTGTCACGACATGTCGCAGCATATCTGAATGATTCTGAATGTATTCAGCATTGAGTAGGTTGGATCCAGAGGTTTTCCTTCGCAGGACCGGCCCGTGATGGGCATGCTCCGGCGCAGCCTGAATGGCATCTTTGGTCACTGAGGCACAGCTGCTCGAAGTTTGGATTTACTAGCGGAAATATATGGCAGCAATATCTCATTCGGACTCTTCGTGAAAGACAACTGACACAGACTAACCCCAAGGAATTGCTAATCAGCTCAGGACAGAGGGTAGGGAGCCGTTCCGGGAGAGGTGAAACAGGGACTGCCGAGGCTTTTCATTATGTCATCACACCTTTAGCTATCAAGGTAGGTTGCTGCAGACGTGGAAAGGTTGCATTTCCATTGTCCTCATTTCCATTCATGTCCACTTTGATTTGAGTTGCAAAAACATTCAAAAACCCTGAGCACATGGAGGTGCACAAGCCCAATAAGTTCTAATAAAATGTTTGTGTTTGTCAGCATTCTCGCGATTTCACTGGGGTTTGGATTCTACTGATCATCATGGACGAGAGCATGATTGCACTGCAGACATGTAGCAGGGCCTCAAAAGGTATATACTTTGCTGTAATACCTGTCACATCATGTAATGCATATATAAATATATAATCATATATATATATTTATTTATTTATTTAAAGGGGAATGACCGTGTTCTACTGTCTGTGCATATTTGTACATATTTATTTACGTATATACATTTATATAGTATTTATATGTATATATACATACCTATACATATATTATATATATACATATGTGTATATATTTACATATATTTTTTACACGCACACACATGCACACACACATATTATTTACATATATATACATATATATATATATACAAATTTACATATATATATATACACATGTATATATATATATATATTCATATCCGTATTTGCATATATATATGTGTGTGTTTATTCATATGTAAAACTATCCAGTGCTGTGCAATGCTGAGCCGTGCAATGCAATGCTATGAATTCTTCTGCTTGCACTGCACGTGGCCTTGAGTGTAGTGCCATGCAGAGTCATACTGTGAAGACCAATGAAATTCAATTCAAGTGCAAGGTACGGATTTCGAAGGAATGCTTTGTACTGCAGACCTGTATTTCAACCATATATATATACTGTATATATATATATGTACATGTAAGACATGATAGCAATCTGTGTATATATATATAGTACGATGCTGTGTCAGGCCATATTTTACCCTCATGGAAAGCAATGCGTCATACCGCCATTGAAAGCTGTGCAGTGCACTCGAAGTCTCTGTGGTTCACCACACTGCAACGCGCAATGCGTTCAAATGCAATGCTTCTTACTACTGGCGCATGCAATATTTTGTCAATGCAATGTCAAGGCATGTCATGTGATGGCGCGTCATGCAGTGTGATGCAAAGTGATGCAGCATAGTGGAATGCACCGCTACGTGGTAGAAGTATTGCTGTCGTTGTGAAAAATTGCAATTGAGAGTATATAATCTGAGGCGATATAGCGCAATGTAGCGCATTGTACCGTCATGCAAAGTCATGCCATTTGGAACGTAATCATAATATACATGTCAGATTGCTCCCTCCCATTTGAGACACAACCTTTTTCACATTTGTTCTACTATTCGAAAAATGTTTGATGAATTTGGAGATTTAGAGTTGAAACTTAAATCTGAGAGACATTTAAACACAAAAAAAATAGGATATTTGTTTGGTTCTTGTAAACACAGCTGAAGAAAACCAAAACTTAAGTGTTGAAAGAACAAGACTTGGGGTGTGATTATGCTCGGCAGTGCTGCTTTGCAGTTATTTGCCAAAACAACAAAGTGCTTAAGATTTTGCAGGATTCTTCTTTTTTCAGGGAAAATTCATGGAGCCCATTGTGGAAGAATTTCGGGCGAATATATGGCAGGCATTGAAGAGAAGTTGCATTTCCGAAAAAAGGTTGGTCTGGGAGATTACCATATTGTGTATATACATATATATGTGTGTGTGTGATACGCATTTCAAGTCGGCATAGTGGAGGTGGGAAGGGTCAGAGAAGAGAAGAGATGAAGAGAGAAGACCAGAGAAGAGAAAGAGTCAGAAGGCAGAAGATGCAGGCGCGCGAAAAGGTAGCAAAGCCGCGAAACACTGTGTTTTTCCAATGATTTGTGGCTCCGGCGGGTCGAAAAGTAGGCTCGCTAAAGCGGCGGGTGCGGAGCCGTCTGGGGAGATGAGAAATGAAAAATTGCACGCCGTTGTGGCGCGAAGCACATCTCCAAGTCAAAATGTACAAAACACACCAGGTTCGGAGCACTTTTGGAAGTTGAGATGTCGAAAAAGTGCACGCTGCTGTGGCGCGAACCACATTTCGAAGTCAAAAGTGTTAACATTGTTAACAACTACTCACCTATAGTGAACTCACCCCGCCGGATCCAAAATCTTGCGTTTAGTTGGGGGGGACTTCCCGGGAAAGTCGCCCCAACATGCGTTTACTTGCTGTGGATCAGTTGTTTTTTTGTCATGCCTGGCTCATTCATGTGACCTTCAAGCAAATCCAGTCACGTGTTTACATGTCGCCCTGCCGGAGGTGGTGCCTTTCTAGAGTAGTTGCATCGATTCATCTAATTACAGTAGATGGTGGCCTGCAGCTAGGCTGTTGTCGGGCTGATGCTAAATGGCTGCGGTGCTGAGCTGCTGCCAGACTGCTTCTAGACTCCTGCTATAGAGACTTGCTGCCGGGCTGGTGGTACTGCTGCTAAAGCTGAGGGGGCTCCGAAGCTATTTTCTGGCCTCGTTCGGGCCTCGCTTTGGCCTCGTTTTGGCCTCGTTTTTGGCCTCGCTCGGAACCCGTTGCGGAAATATTGAGTTGAGATGTAAATCAGAACCCCATAGATTTGTTACCAAAACATACCAAAATATACATGAATCATTCGTTCACATTGTGTTTTGATCCAAAAGATGACATTTCTTAGATGTACTTGTTACACTTTTAACATTCGAATTGGATGCGTTTTGTAACAAAAGAGATATCCTACCCAAACATACATGAATCATGCGTTCACATGGTGTTTGGCTATCAAAATATATCGTTTTTTGATAATTTTCCATAGTTTAAGACCATTGGGGTGACTTGCGTTCTGATTGTGTTTTGCACATTTGGGATGATAGTTTTTTTGTACTTTTTCATTTTCGTGCTGCGTTTACAATGGGCGAAGAAGTTGGGGTGACTTTTCCTGGCAGTTGGGGGACGTAGTTCCATGCGGGAATGACACCTGACTGCAACGTTGGGGGACCTTCGGTGGCCATGAGTAACGGGTTCAGAACACTTTTGGGAGTTGACATGTTAAAAAGTGCACGTTGTTGTGGCGCGAAGCACATTTCGAAGCCAAAATGTTAAAAACACCACATGTTCGGACCGCTTTTGGACGTTCAGATGTCGTTTCGCGTGGCAAGGGATTGTGCACCTTGTCAAGAGGGAGCAAAACATGAGGGTTTTGTAGCATGTCCAAAAACGATGGCAGGGGTGGGGCCTTTGAAGAGGATCTGCAAGTTCATCAGAGATGTTATGAGGTCCGGGCATTGATTTCCTGAAAGGGTTGCATTTTGGAGCATCAGATCGTCAGGTTTGGTAAGATGATTTTGTGTGACAGGTGCAGCACTCGTATGACCTGGCATCACTTTTTCGTGGACAGATGGAATGGAAAAATCACAAAACGCATTGGCACGAGGCCGTCAGCTCTGCATTCAACTTTCTACTATTGAAGGAAGTCTCGCAGAATTGCTTCGTTTTTGATGCTGCCAACTTCAAACGTTGAGGAACTCTCCCAGAATTGCTTCGTTAGTGACATTGTCAAGCGCAAAAATTGAGGAAGTCTCGCAGAATTGCTTCGATTTCAAGCTTGCAGAAAGACAGATAGATAGATAGATAGCTAGATAGAAAGCTAGACAACTGCAACTACGACTACCACCACGCTACGCTACTACTACAACTACAAATTGAAAAACAAAAGTAATATACCACGCTACAGTATACTAATTACATTACACTACACTACACTACACTAATTACATTACACCATTACACTACACTGCACTCAATACATTACACTGCACTAAATTCATTACACTACACTAAACTACAACTACACTACACTACATTACACAAAACTACGCTCCACTAACTACACTTCAACTACATTACAACTGCAACTTCAACTGCAACTTCAACTACAAGAACTACAGCCACAACTTCAACTACACTTCAAGCAACTACAGCAACAACAACAACAACTACTACTACTACTACTACAACTACAACTACTACAACTACAACTACAACAACTACAACAACTACAACAACTACACTACAGCTGCAACTGCAAGTACAACTACAACTGCAGCTACACCTACAGTTACAACTTCAACTACACTACAACTACATTACAACTACAACTACATCACAACTGCAACTACCACTACGACTACAACTACAACTGCCATTACATTGCGCTTCGCTACACCCCACTACATCCTGCAATCGTGGGGGAGGTGGCCACTGCAACCACTCCAAAAATGGCAACCGCCTTTCGCTCCATCAATGGATTCGCTCTGCCATCCATGCATCACAACAACGCACCTCTCCTATAGTTTCCTATCTTTGAAACTTCCGCCTTGTGCAGTACTACTGGCATGTGTATATATATATATATATTTAGGTGATACGCATTTCAAGTCGGCATAGTGGATAATGTAGGCAATTGCACATGAAGGAATGCACTGTCTTGTATTCAGTGGGAAGCAACACACTGCGAGCAATGCTTTGCAGGGGAATGTCTTCTGTCATTTAAGGCCTGGCTAGCATAGCGTAAGCCTCACAAGTCCAGATAGTGTAATGCTGATGCAGGTTTCATCTAGGGCAAAGGATTACAAAGAATTGCCATACGATGTCATGATGCTCAACCCAGTTCAGTGCTAGTGGTACAAAGCAACAAAATTAGTGGCTGCGGGCCTGTAGCTGGGGGCATTTACCACACGTCACCCTTGCAACATAGTGCAATACTGTGTGGTGAGGGGTGATGCCATGTGATGTCTTGTAGGCGGGATGTAATGCAAAGTGAGGCAGTGATACTGTAATTAGCACAACAAATACCGTAGGGGTTCCCATGACAGTGCAGTGGAATATCATGCACTGTAAATGCACTATAATGGGAGCCCTTGTCATGTCATGTTCTGTAGTGCTGCCAGGGGAAATGAAAGGTACAAATAAATACAATGGAAGGCCTTGCAGGTTGTGCAATGGAGGGGCATTTGAGGGCATGAAAGTTCATTTACTGCAATGCTATGCTGTGCGTTGCAAGGAAATCTAACGCAATGCAATGTCATGGTGATGCCCTGCTGGGACGCAATGCCGATTGAATGTACATTGCATCGCATTGCCAAGAAGGCAATGCGCAATGTATCCTGCATGGAGGTTCGCAGATGGTAAGTTGGTATGGTATATTTGCACGAATTTGAGGAACGGATTAGACACCGGGGCTTGATATTATGGGAGCAAGAGGGCATGATTTTGCAGGTTCAGCACGCCCAAGTGGAATTTGCAGGTTTGGAGCCAAGTCCTTGCCTTGGTAGAGAAAGGAACAAGACAAGGTGTAATTGGACAGCACATCCTCAAGTTGATACATTTATGTACAAAAATATGTATATACTGTATAATTTGGTTTCTAACTAGCGAGTGACAAACGGATTCTCAAGACGACAGAAAGATTGTGCATTCTTAAAGCTGCAGAACTATACGAAATTCCCGCTTTGAATTCTTCAGGTGACAGTGAGATTTATCAGAACATCGTTGTTAATGGTTTTGTTCCCAGTAGTGAGATGCCGGACATGCGGTAATCCCAGATGCTCACTGTTAGCCTTGGCTGCGCCGTCCACCGCGGTTTTCTTTTGTTTTTTCTCCGACCTTTAAAGACCACTAAAGAGGTGCCATCGGAAGCTACTATCCAAGACTAAAAGGATCTAAAAGGTTAAAACCTTGTCCGCTGTCCTAGAGGGGGGTGAAGCACATCCGCTTCCTCCATGCCTTCTGCCCTTGTAGTTCGAAGGTCCTCCAATCAGAGATCGTTGAAGCTTCAAGCGCTCATGTCACCCTGCCCTGTTCATAGACGTAGAATTCAGAAAAGCTTGGTATAACACTGCGTTGTCTTCGCCCGTTGTACACAAGGTGTGAATGTTTCGTGCAACATTGAGCGTTTGTATGCTCTTGTATTTGTGGGCAATGGTTTCAAACGGGATTCACACCCGTTTGACGCACAGGTATTTGATCTTGCTCGGTTGCTAATCTTGCCGTGGTAATGCTGTGTAGTTCATGCAGTCAAAACCTTATGTTTTGCACTTGCCAGGAATTTCAAAGTTCCAAAGCCAAGCTGAGGGGATCTCTGAGCCGAAATTCTGCAATTGCAAAAGCTCCAGGCAGTTGAGACACTTTTGGCGCACAGCATTGTATGCAGCATAGCTTGCAAAGCTAAAGTCAGGTTTTACACAATGCTGCATCGCTCCAGCAGTTCGTCCGTTTCTGTCCTAATGCAGTATCCCATTGCAATATTTCGACTTGTAATGCTCACTGGTCTTTGACAGTACCGCGATGGGTACACCTGTATCAGCTCGCACAGATATCCAATGTGTCTCTTGCACAGGAGCCTTGCACAATAAAGTCAGCACACGTCCTTTGGTATTTGTGTCCTTTGCACAAGGTATGAAATGCCCGAATTGATCCATGCAATTTCAGTATAAGAAGTAACAGGTTCAAGAACAAAAGTTTGATGCTCGGCTCAAGTCCAACAGTTTCGTCACGGTTGAGCCACACAGTTTGCACCATCGTTTTCTGCTTCCTGCGGAAGATTTCTTTGCAAGACCGGACAAAAGTGTTTTGACAAGAGGGTTTTTTGCATAGGCAAAGGATTTTAAGTGAAGAATGATAGCCCGGATTGTTTTCCACTGAATTGAATTCTTTGTTTTCATATTGCGGCGCTTTGTCCGGTTCTTGCTAGCAGCTGGCTCCTCTTAAACTGAGTGCCAGAATTATGCAGTAAGCCACAGATGGAAAGAGGAAGATGTGACAGGAGGTGGGCCCAACAGAAGGCAAACGGTACCAGGTCTGATTTCAGAAAACTCCACAAGGTATGGATCTTTCCGCAAAGAAAAATGTTTGCTTTCTTTGCTTTCCGTCTCTGGAGTGAGCGGCGCTGGAAGCTTTAGATGCTGAAGACCACGACACTCGCGAACAAGCCTTGTGCGCCAGAGATCCTCCTGTAGGTGAGATCGAAAAAGATGTGCCTCTCGATATTCTCGATTTGGCTGGTCCAAGTTTGTTCGGTATTCTGCACCCTTGTGCTAACAGATTGGGGGCATCTTTGGGCTATAACAATTTGCCTTAGGGTTGTGCTATGAGACCTTTCTCGTCTATAGAACTTGCATGCGCCGTGCGCCAGCCAGGCCCGTGCATGCGTGCTTTGTGCGAAGCTGTTGCGGTGTTGCCCAAGAACATGAGCCGCGCGCGACACCGGTGCAATGCAACCCCAGGCGACCCTTTTCTTCACACTTGACACTACGTTCTTCACACCCCGCACTTCACACTTCACACTTGCACTTCACACTCCACACTTCATCTCATCTCAAATCATGTGAGCTTCTCTCACCTCATCTCAGCTCTTCTCATCTCATCCCATCTCTTTTTACATGTCATCCAAGTAAGTTCTTCTCAACTGCTTTCATCTCATCAAAGCACTGATCAACTTTTCTCATCTCCTCGCAGTTCTTTTCAACTCATCTCAGCGGTTCTGCATGCCAGAGCCCTTACTGTCAGAGAGACGTCCCGCGCACAAAAACCATTGGGCACAGAACGCTTTTGCACACAGAAGCTTGAGACACAGATGCAGTAACACAGAAAAGCCTTTACAAAATACTTTGTACTACAAAGCTTGCACAGAGCACTTCCCAGTACTACTTTGTACTACAAAGCTTGCACTAAGTAGTTCCCACTACTTTGTTCTACAAAGCTTGCACAGAGCACTTCCCAGTACTACTTTGTACTACAAAGCTTGCACAAAGTACCGCCCTGCACTAGTTTGCACCACAAAGCTTGCACTTTGTACTACAAATCTTGCACAAAGCTTGTCCCAGTACTACTTTGCACTACAAAGCTTGCACAAAGCACTTCCCAGAACTACTTTGTACTTCAAAGCTTGCACAGAGCACTTCCCAGTACTACTTTGTACTACAAAGCTTGCACTAAGTAGTTCCCACTACTTTGTTCTACAAAGCTTGCACAGAGCACTTCCCAGTACTACTTTGTACTACAAAGCTTGCACAAAGTACCGCCCTGCACTAGTTTGCACCACAAAGCTTGCACTTTGTACTACAAATCTTGCACAAAGCTTGTCCCAGTACTACTTTGCACTACAAAGCTTGCACAAAGCACTTCCCAGTACTACTTTCTACTACAAAGCTTGCGCCAAGTACTTCCCAGTACTTCTTTGTACTACAAAGTTTGCACAAAGCACGTCCCATTACTACTTTGTACTACAAAGCTTGCACAAAGGACTTCCCCGCACTACTTTGTACTACAAAGCTTGCACAACGTACTTTCCAGTACTACTTTGTACTACAAGGTTTGTACAATGTTTGTACAAAGCACATCCCAGCACTACTTTGTACTACAAGCATGCACTTTGTACTACAATGCTTGCACAAAGTTCTTCCCAGTACTACTTTGTACTACAAAGTTTGCACAAACCACTTCCCAGTTCTTAGTTGCACGACAAAGCTTGCACAAAGTACTTCCCAGTACCACTTTGTACTTCAAAGTGCAAGCACGTCCCAGTATTACTTTGTACTTCAAAGATTGCACAAAGTACCTCCCTGTACTACTTTGTACTACAAAGCTTGCACAAAGCTCGTCCCAGTACTACTTTGTGCTACAATGTTTGTACAAAGCACGTCCCCGCACTACTTTGTGCTACAAAGCTTGCACAAGCATGTTCCAGTACTACTTTGTACTACAAAGCTTGCACAAAGTACCTCCCTGGACTACTTCGTACCACAAAGCTTGCACAAACTTCTTCCCAGGACTACTTCGTACTATAAAGCTTGCACAAGGCACATCCCAGTACTCCTTTGTACTACAAAGCTTGCACAAGCATGTTCCAGGACTACTTTGCAGTACATAGCTTGCACAAAGTACTTTCCCGCACTACTTTGTATCACAAAGCTTGCACAAAGCTCGTCCCAGTACTACTTTGTAGTGTGAAGCTTGCGCAAAGCACTTCCCAGTACTACTTTGTTTGTACTACAAAGCTGACACAAAGCACGTCCCAGTACTACTTTGCACTTCAAAGCTTGCACAAAGCACTTTCCAGGAGTACTTTGTACTGCAAGCTTGCACTTTGTGCTACAAGGCTTGCACAAAGTACTTCCCAGTACTACTTTGCACTTCAAAGCTTGCGCAAAAGTATTTTCGAGTACTACTTTGTACTGCAACACTTGCACAAAGCACTTCCCGGTACTACTCTGCACTACAACGCTTGCACAAAGCACATCCCAGTACTACTTTGTGTTGCAGAGGGTGCGCAAAGCACGTCCCAGTACTACTTTTTCCCACGAAGCTTGCACTTTGTAT